>JASFAX010000591.1:0-58970 GCA_030737875.1 Allium sativum
AGATTTCTCGTCATATGCTTTGAGCATCGACTATTTGGTACCTGAAAAATTATAAAATATGCACAATGATACCCTTTTTATTTCGGGGTCCATGGGGTTAAGTTTTGCGATGCCAAACTCATGTAGAGTTTGAATGCCCTTTCAAAATATAATCATTAGATAAATGAACGTTGTTAATAAAATTATCGATATATTTTTCTTTTTCAGTATTATCCAACCATTTTGGAATCCATAAGTTAATGAAACTATTTAGAGGACTTAACTTTAATTTCCTAGGTTTTGGTTTGAACTTGGTGGCTTTAACAAATTTAGTACATTGAATACTATTTTTCTTTGATTTAGCCTTAGGGATATATCCAATTCCATGCTTATTCCTAACGATTTTTAGATGCAGATAATAATTTCTCTAGATTATCCTTTCCTTTGTTAAATTTACCAATATCAATTTTCATTTTATTAAAATCCTTACTATGGATAAGAATAACATTGTCTAGAGGTGTAATTTTTTCATCAATATCTGTGATTTGTTACTTCAATGAAAGATTTTCTGATTTTAAGCACTCATTTTCACTTTTAGTTTTTCAAAACTTCTAAGTGTTAAATCCTTTCCATTTCTATGACCATTAAATCTTCTAATTTCATATTCTAGACATTATTTTTCTTTACACAACTTTTCATTAGATGTTTATAATCAATCTGTTTCTGGCAAACTATTATTGTGCTCTTTCTTAAGTATTTCATATCTCAGATGCATATCATTCAAAACTTTAGTAATTTCTTTATCAAAATTCCATACCTGGTCATCCATTGTTATGAAGTATACATTGGCGTTTTCTGTTTCTAAATCACTATCACTTGATGATGAATCATCCCATGTTGCGTTGAATGCCTGTTTCCTCTCTTTGTTGAAAGTACTTGAAATGAGCTTTGGTTTTCTCAAGTTAGGATTATCTCTTTTCAAATGACCGGGTTTATCACATATGAAACATCTACCAACATTCCTATTTCTGTAATTGTTGTTGTTGGTTTTTTGAAGTTTCTTCGTTATCCAATACTTCAAGAATTTATTGATCTTCTTAGTAATAAACTCGAGATCGTCATCAATAGCATCATCATCTGATTCATCATTCTTGATTATAACATTAAGTGCCAGTGATTTCTTCTCATTTCCTTGATTCTCTTTTCTAACCTGCAACTTCACTTCATAGGACATTAGATTACCAATTAATTCTTCTATTGACATCGTACTAATATCATTGGCTTCTTTGATTGTCAGAGTCATTTGATCCCATTCACTAGGAAGTGAATTCAAGATCTTTCTGACTTGGACTTCTTTAGTAATTTTCTTTCCTAATGATATTAAGGCATGTACAATATCTTGAAATCTAGAATACGTATCAGAAACAGATTCATTTGGTTTCATTTGAAAAATTTGAAACTAGTGGGTCAGCATAGATATCTTTGTCTGTTTTACTATATTGGTGACTTCATGTGTAACTTTTAGTGTTCTCCAAATTTCATATGCTGAATTACATATAGAAACTCGATTAAATTCATTTCTATCTAAGGACCAAAATAAAATGTTCATGGCCTTAGAATTATTAAGTGCATGTGTCTTTTGGTCTGGTGTCCATTTTGAATATTCAATTTGTGGCTCTATGTACTCTACTTGGGTAATGTTCCAAATATTTAAACCATTAGACTGCAAATAAAATTTCATCCTACAAGACAAATAAGTATAATTACTGCCATCAAATAGAGGAGGTCTAATGGTAGATTTCCCTTTCATAAAAGAACTAATAATGGTGTTACTAGTGTCACTAGCCATTATAATTTTTCAAAAATCAGATTATGAAACTTTTGAAAGACCGGGCTCTGATACCAATTGTTAGGGAACTACAGTGTCTATACAACAGTGTTAATGGATCTTTAGGCTACTCATACACTAAAGAGATAAACTATATCTATTCAAATTAAAATATAAAGAAATGAGTAACAAAATAAAATGCAGTAAAGTAAATAACACTAGGATTTTTATACTGGTTCAGATCAACCAAACCTACATCCAGTCCTGCACTTCACTATGCAGAATTTCACTAAAATCACTTGCTTTCCGTAGGTGGCAAGAACTTCTCTACAATCTTGATTTCACGGGCTACAACATACACCTTCTCCTTATCAGCAACAATAAACAATGGCAAGCAATCGTATTTTCAATACAGATTCTCGCAGATTTGGTAGAATGATCCTATAGACCTCCAATGGCAATATATCTTTGAATTCTTTGATGAAATAGGATTAGATCAGAGAGAGAGAATGATACGAATTCAAGTACAACTATCTGATATTGTGTGTCTTGCAAATCAATAAAGAATAGGAGTGAAAGAGAGTGAATTTGCAAGAATAATATGGTAGTATTCAATGGATTTTTGTAGAGAATTAACGGAGAAGGAGTAGAAGAAAATGTTAAATTATTATGTAAAAATTTATTACAGAGGCCTTTAGATAGTGTATGAAAGGATGTGACTTTTGGTGAAAGGGTGGAGGGAAATAACTACTCAATTTGAAATTGAAAATATGAAATAGTCTGAATATGTCGACATACAAAGATGGGTATGTCGACATACTTGTGTTGCAAATATGCACAACAACACTTATAAGTGTTTCAAATTTTCTACACTTCAAATATCCTTATATTTGTGGATTTTAGGGGATTTGGTTGAGGTCAATGGTTGATTATCTTCAAGTATAATTTCCATGGGATCTTTAACAAGATATTGTAAGGTTCAAACAACTCCTCATCACTTCAAACACCTCTATTTTTCAGCATTCTTCTCTAATAGGCTTTGGTCTTCTTTAGTCTTCAATTATTCTGATTATCCTTCTTCTATAATTATTCTTTTGTACTCTTGTTTAAATATATCCATAATAAATCTAATGTAACTACACAACTTAGAGATATGTTAGCAGTAATGTTTATATGGTTGTTGTCATCAAGATCAATACCTAGGTTACATAGGGTATTAACACCCCAAGCTCGGAGACTTAGGAGTGAAACGATTTATACTCGGTCTCATTGTTGGGCTGAGGTTCAAGAGGTACCTGGATCCTGACCCGATGGGTCTGATGGAGTCATGGGAGTGGTCGGTATCACACTAGCTTGGCTGGTGGGCTGCCCTAAGTTTGGGGTCTTGAGAGCAGAACGATTTGTACTCGGTCTCGGTGCTGGGTCGAGATTCGAGTAGAGTTGTTTATACTCGGTCGGGTGGTAGGCCTGAGACTCGAGAGGTGTTGTTTATACTCGGCCTCGTGGTTGGGTCGAGGCTCGAGTGGCAGCACCAGCTCCCATGCTCTTGGTGCCGATCAGACATGATTGGTGTTTGCCATCGTTGTTGGTTCGAGGCTTGAGTGGTGGTACCATCTCCCATGCTTGGGGTGTCGATCCGGTGTTCGAGTGTCTATGTGTGCAAGCCGGTTGTGATGACCAATCAAACATATCATGGAGTAAGTAAACATAGCGAGGACATAGAGAAATGAAGGTCATATTTACTAATAACTTTGGCAGTAACATCCTTTACAATGCCTTGAATTTTAGGGAAAAAAATATTATTGGAAAGCAGAAAAACTATACACTAAGTTATGTGAAGTAGCGGCAGATATGTTCGTTGTTCCATGCCCTTCTGAGTTCGGCTCCGTCTACGGTTGCCAGATTGAAAATTCTATCTCTGAGCTTCCATTGTATGACGTACGGACCTTCCCAGCGAGGACTGAAACCAGTTGGTGTGGGAAAGATGCGCTTCAGGACGAGGTCGCCGATATTGAAATCCTTGTGTCGGACTTAGTTGAAGTATTGAGCTACTCGTTGACGCTGGGCGGTAGCTCTGAGCTCAGCCCCATTCCTTTTCTTCTCAAGCAAGTCAAGTGATTCTAGAAGTAAATCTTGATTGGTTTTCAGATCATAATAGGTAACTCGGTGATACTGAAGCTTTAGCTCATTGGAGATGACAACTTCAGACCCACAGGCGAGGGCAAATGGAGTGTGGTTGGTCGTTAACTTATGGGCGGTCTGGTAGGGCCAGAGGGAGTTCGTCTACCCACAAGCCTCCGGCCTTTTCCAAACGCTTCTTGATAATGGATTTAATCACTTTGTTAATAGCCTCGACTTACCCATTGGCCTGAGGGTGATCCACCGCCGAGAATCTTGTTTCGATATTGTGCCGCTGACAAAAAGTCTTGAATTCTGCACTCTCAAACTAGATTCCATTATCTGAGATGATGGCCTGGGGACTCTATAGTAGGTAATGATATTGCGGATGACGAAGTTGATTACTTTCTTGGTGGTAATAGTAGTAAGAGCTCCATCTTTTGCCTATTTGGTGAAGTAATCAACCTCGATGATGGCATAACATGCCCCGCCTCTGGCCATCGGAAATGTCCCAATGATGTTTATCCCCCACATGGCAAACGACCAAGGGCTGACCATTTGCATTAACTCGATAGGCGGGGATCTTGGGATCTTTGAAAAGTGCTGGAATTTATCACAATTGCGGGCATAATTTGCGGTGTCTTGATCGAGTGTGGGCTATAAGTATCCATACCAGATGATTTTTCTTGCTAGGGTTTGCCCCCATTATGGTCACCACACTAGCCTTCGTGTACGTCTGTTAGTACACGGTTGGTGTCGTCGTAGGCTACATACCAGAGTAGTGGGACAAATAAACCTTTATGGTAGAGCACTCCGTCCAGAGTGACGTAGCGAGATGATTGGCGAATGAGTGCTCGTCTTTCTTTGTAACTCCACCGGAGGGTTCCGTGTTGCAAATAGTTCTGAATTGGCGGCATCCAAGACTCAGGCTCGGTTTCGGTCTCTGTTCTATTGCCTAACCAGTCTGCATCTGATCAATGCTCGGAGAGTCAGGTACTTCGACCGGAGAAAGCCCGTAAGTTGCTCATCCCCGGAGCTTGTCACTTTGGCCAGCGAGTCAGCTTTTTCATTATGCTCTCAGGGGGATATGTGTGATGATGTGGTGGTCGAAGTTGATGAGCAGTTCACAAATTTGAGCAAGGTAAGGAGCGATCCATGCCCCTTTGGCCTGGTACTCTCCTTTTACCTGACGTCTATGCAGTTAAAGCCCCGCAAAATTACCGCTATATCCCAAAGCGCTCACCGGCCGCTACGCTATTTAAATTTAGCGCTAATGAACAGTAGCTCTGCTTAGAGCCCTGCTATTTTCCGCTGCACCCTCTAAATCAACTCTATGTAGCATCTGCTTTAGCAATATTAATATAAAGAGGATGATTTGACCAGTTTTCTTTTAAAATAAATCAAAAAAGTCAATGTAAATAGCTAACTTAAAGTCATAAGTGCCTTATATATGATAAAAATCTGTAGTAATCTTCAAATCTAGTATGCATAACCATGATATTCTTTGATTTTGTTATATAAATGTAATTAATATTTGTTTCTTCTACACAAATGATGTGAATGGTAATTACTAATTTTAATTATATAGTTTTACATCTAATTAATATTTTTCCCATCCGCTATATCCCTGCCATTTCCTCGCTTTATCCCTCTATATCTTTTTACGCCTCTACCGCTATAGAACCTTTAAGCGCTTTAACTGCACAGCCTGACGCACGATGAGCTGTGAGTTAGAGTAAATCTGGATGGCCTTGATGTTAAGTTCGATCACTATTCTAAGTCCAGCGATCAAGGCCTCGTATTCTGCATCGTTGTTGGTAGAAGGGAAGTTGATCCTTAGAGCGTAGCTTATTGGGTGCTCTTCTGGAGTGATGAGCACGCCTCCGACACTATAGCACTTATTGTTAGAAGACCCATCCATGAACAATTTCCATTAAATGTCTGGAGTTTCAATATCTTCTGGAAGAGGCTCCTCCAGGACGGTGAACTCCACTATGGAATCAGCAAGGGCATGCCCGAGGATGGCTCGACGAGGGATGAACGTTATCTCAAACTGACTCAGCTCTATAATCCACTTTAGTAGTCGTCCGGATGACTCAGGTCTTGTAGGACTTGTCGTAGCGGCTGGTCAGTGTAGACTTTAATGGGGTGAGACTGAAGGTATGGTCACAGCTTCCTAGATGAGATCAGCAAGCAGTAGGTTAGTTTATCGAGCTTTGGGTATTTCTTTTCTGCCCCCATTAATCTCTTGTTGATGTAGTAAATGGGTCGCTGGACACGATCTTCATTGCGCACAAGCGCTGAGCTGATTGCCTGCATAGAAACAGCAAAGTAAACATAAGTACTTGTAGTCCACAGGTTTGGACAAGATAGGTGGTTGCTCTAAGTAATTCAGGAGGTCCTTGAATGTAAAGACGAACTCTGAGGTCCACGTGAAGTTGCGCTTCCCCTTTCGTAGTAAGTCGAAAAAGGGAATGCACTTTTCAATGGCTTTGGATATGAACTAACTTAAAGCAGCGACCTTCCCGTTTAAACTTTGAACATACTTGATATCCCGAGGGGATTGGATTTCCTGGACAGCTTTGATATTATCTGGATTGGCTTCGATGCCTCGGGAATTGACAATGAAACCCAAGAATTTTCCCAATGCAACGCCCAAAGAGCATTTCAAGGGATTAAGTTTCATGTCATACTGGCGGAGTAAATCGAACATTTCGGAGAGGTCACAGACTTAGTCATTTGATATTTTTATTTTACAAGCATATCGTCCATGTAAACGTCCATGGATCTTCCGACCTGGTGCTTAAAAATAAAGTTACCAGTCGCTGGTAAGTGGATCCTGCGTTCTTAAGACCGAAAGGCATGATGCGGTAGTAGTAGAGCCCGATGTCAGTTATGAAAGAGGTATGATCCTGGTTGGGGAGGTACATCGGAATTTGATTGTAGCCTGAGTAGACGTCCATAAATGATAAAAGTTGGTATCCGGCAGTTGAATCAACAAGTCGGTCGATCTTTGCGAACGGGAAGTTGTCTTTGGGACATGCATTATTCAAGTCGGAGAAGTCAACACATGTTCGCCACTTGCCGTTTTCTTTCTTGACTAGGACTGGGTTGGAGATCCATTCGGGGTAGTAGGCTTCTTGGATTCTATCATTATTGGGGAGCCTATCTACCTCTTCATTAAGTGCGCTCGATCTTTCTGTTTCCAAGAATCGACGTTTCTGCTTGACCAAAGGTTGCGAGGGGTCGAGAGCTAGCCTGTGGCAAGCGACTCAAGGTCAATTGCACACATATCAGAGTGGGCCTAGAGAACACATCTAGGTTAGACCTTAGGAACTCCACAAGGCCTTTTTTTACTGTGGGGTGGAGCTGCGATCCAACTTTCAAGACCTTTATCGGGTCGTCGGGACTGACCGGAACATCCACCGTAGGTTCAAATGGGGTAGCCTTTTCGGAATAGGGCTCTTTGTCTTCCCTTGGATCCATATTGTCGGAAAGATGACAGTGGAGCCTGAGCCAAGGCTCAGAAGCCTTTGATTATTATGCGGAGATGGTCTTGGCACGTTAAGGCGGAGGAACGGTCTTGCATTTGTCCTTACTGTGCGTGTTCTTCCATTCTATTGCGTAATAATCTCGAGTTGTTTCTTTGTTGCCTTTGACTGTGCCGTTCCCGTTTTCCGTTGGGAACTTTATTAGGAGAGACCATGGTGACATGCAGATCAAGAATCTTCCGAGGAAGGGACGAACAAAAACGACATTGTATGAGGGAGATAACATCGATAACCACGAAGGTAAGAATTCAGACTTGGCTCTGGTCCCCGTCTCCTATTTCTATGGGTAGGTCAACCATGCCTATGGGGTGGTTGGAAGATCCGTTGAAGCCATGGATTGTGGCATGGTAGGGTTTCAAGTCCTTGGTTTCCAACTTTATTTGATTGTAGGTCGCTTTAAAGATGATATTGACCGAGCTTCCTGAGTCGATCAATATCCTTCGAACGGAAGCGGGGCCGATCTGAGCTGTGATCACGAGAGGGTTTGTGGTTAGGATCTCAATTCCCGTAGACTCTCTTTCGCGGAAGATGATGTTGTCCCGCATCGTTATATGAAGTTTGGCGGGGACGGACTTGTCCAGAGTGGAGCAAGCTTCGTAGGTGATGTGCTTTATAGAGCTTACGTACTACCATTTTTTGGAAGCTTTCATGCGTGGGGTAAGGCCCGCCGTAGATAGTGTTAATCAAAATGCCCCGTTTTTGGTTGGGTCGACCTAGGGATGTATTGGTAGGTGTTGGATGTGCAGGTGTTGGAGGACTCATGGTTTTTTCGAGAGGAACAAGGTCTTGAACAGAGCTTTTCGATTGCGTCCCTGAGTTGATGACAATCAATATTGTTGGGCTCTTACATGTCGGGGTATCGGCAGTATCTCCTGGAGTTCTTCTCGCGGTCAGTGGATTATCTAGTGTTTGGTTTTTATAGCGGAGTGTGTTACATGTTTTCAAGTAGATTGTCTCCAAGTCTTGATTCAGTGGAGTATAGGTCCCATAAATTTGGTAGTGACCAGACTTCTTGGGATCTACTGGAATCTGGTTGTTGTTGCAACCGCTCTACCTGCCATTGTTTGGCTTAGGTTTGTAGGGGACTGCTCCTATACTCTTGTCGGGGGACTCTCCAACTTGTTTTACTTTGATGTTTTCATCGATGGTATCGGCGTTTGTATTGTTAAAGTGGTTGCTACGAGAAGCTCAAATACGTCTCTCTTATTCCTGACATAGGAACTGTACTACATTTTCATATAAAGCTTCAAGGCTATTGGGTTATTTCCTGTCGATCCATGCTCCAAATTCGAAAGTAGGTAGGATACCTTTGGCAAGCCGTAAGAGTACGATGCGAGGCTCTAGATCATCAACCTTGGCGAGGGCGGTGTTGAATCGAGCAATATAACTTTTGAGCGACTCTCTAGGCCCTTGTTAAAGATTGGATAGGGTGAGGGCGTTCTTCGAGGTCAGAACGTGCATTCTGAATTGTTTAACCAATTCTGTGGCTAGTTTGCCGAAGTTGTTGATAGAACGGAGTGGAAGGTGAGAGAACAAAAGTAGAGTTGTGCCTGACAAGAAGACTGGGAAACATTTTCATTTGACCCATCGGTGGCCTGACTGGAATCCATTTGCCATTCACAGCGGTTTAGGAAGGCACAGGGGTCAGACGTGCTGTCATAGAGCGCCATCTGTGGCATGTTGAAGCATCGCGGCCACTCATCTTCGTGCACCATCCTAGTAAAAGGATTACACCTCAAGCGGGATTTCCATGAGTCGTTGGCATTCCCGCGTAGATCTCTTATGAACCTTCGGACCATGTCGGAGAGATATGTTGGATGGGGTCTTCCGGCAGAATCCGTTGGTTTCAATGAACTTTGGGAGTTATGTTCCGTGGACGTCTTATGTGGTGCACATCCTGCTCGTCCTCTTCCATGTCATCGAAATTGATGGTATGGCATTGGTATGGATGGTGTGCATCCTGATCCGGAAGTACTTGGGCCTGCTGGGTTGCCGAAAGCATAAGCCCCTAGTTCTGAGCGGCGACAGTTGGGTTCTGTCGAGGAAGGGGTGGTTGCTCGGACCCGGTTTGTCATTGATAATCAACCGGGAATGATCACGGTACTGTGTTCCCCCGCTGCAAGTGACGGTAGTCCGATCACCATTTCCATTACTATTGGTATGAGCGTTGGAGCAGACGACAGTGTTGTTGATGAGGCTAAACCTCCTCCATTGATGTGGGCCTCTTGATTCAGAAGAATAAATTTCCGAGATAGTACGCCGCGGTCCGGCGTGATTCTGAGTGAGCTGAAGTCGAGAGACGATGCGTTGAATTTCCTGGAGTTGGCGCATAAGGACGATGTTATTCTTGAACGCCTGATTGAGTTCAAGAGTTGTACTTCTGTACCTCTTATTAAGCATATGGATTTACACTTGGATTAAGGGAGCTTCGGGGTCCACAAGAGGAAGGGTATCTGTTTGGGCTGGGATATCCACCGGTTGAGGTTGCTGAGATGTTCCGGCTTCGGCTGCAGTAAAAGAGCCGATCATTGCATTCTTTGGTCGCTTCGCCATCGTAAGCGGACTTGGCGGCAGGTTAGGGAAGGAACTTAAAGCGCGTCGTGGTCGAGATGGTGATGTGTGACAAAGAAGCGAATCTGAGTGTCCTCAGTGAAAGCATTAGACCGTTGACGACAAAATATGTCGAAAACACCTAAGATTCTTAGATACTTAAGAATTATAGTTTCGCATGGAAATATAAGTGCAGAAAGCAGTAAATAACACAAGAGATTTATAGTGGTTCGGTCTTGTGAGCAGCCTACATCCACTTTGGAAGAGCCGCTGATATTTTATTGATAATAAAGAGTTACATGCTCAGGACTATCTCATGACATCCTCTTACAAACATTTCTAAGTATTTAGAGGTAATAATTGCCATATATGAATATTGGGAAAAAGTCAGTTTTTCCCTCCTTCTTCTTCAAAGCATGGATGTCATTAAAGAGGTCACTTGGAGCTATCAAGAGATGTCAAATCAATCAATTTCCAACCCTTTTGAAGTGTGAGCTTGAGGGTATTTATAGTGGAGTGGTTAGGTGGGAGTAGGTAGGAGTAGGGGACCACAATAGTACATTTCAGATACCAGAATGCAGGCCTTTAACGACTTGGATCCATCCTCTCATGCCCTGAAAAACTCATACCCTACTCTAAGGGTACGAAATTCATACCCCTGGGGGTATTAAATTTGTACTTCGTGGGGTACGTTAAGAAATGTTTGGGCCATAGTGGTTTCAGGCACGAGATTATGGGAAGGCGAAGGGGTTCGACCTGAGGGACTCAAGACAAGAGGGGTACGAGAATGTAAGTGTGGCCTAGTTTTGAGGAGTTGTGATTTGCGCTTGCATGACCTTTCCCGGCTTGTTTGCTTAGATTCTTGGCGACACTTCGAACTTTAGCGTCACAAGGCATGTTGAGTCGATTGTGTCTTGTGTACTTTTGGGAACCAGACCAAAAAGCAGGTTAAAAACTAAAATCTTTTACAAATATGTATTGCTGTTGCAACTAATCGTTGTCATATATAGCTACTACAATTGTTATGCACCATTGTAGTAATAACTACTACAATTGTTATGCACCATTGTCACTTAGTAATTTTACAACTATTTCTAACAGTTGTAATACATTTTATTACAACTATTATCAATAGTTGCATTTAAAATCCCAAAAAGTAATGAATACACCAGTTATTCACATATAAATAATAAAAATTTAGAAATACGTTAGACTGAACAGATGCATTTTACAGAGTGACAAAAGCAGGTACATTTAACATAATATGGAAGATAATTTATTACACATTAAAATATCTCATGTTATATTACAATTGTGTTTCGTTTATTAAAAGGCATTTCATTCTCTTACAAACCCAACTTACAATCTTCTAATAACCATCAATATAGTAATAACTCCCCCAAAATATAACTGCTTCACCAGCAACCCTTAACAGGTTTCAAACAGAATTCCAAATCAGCAATAAGTCCATCTGCCTGCTACAATGTGTGAACGACCCTCCATCACAACAAAAACTAGAGCACCAAGTTGCTACCCAAACCTCAGCATAAACCACCATGAACAACTACCAACCTCACCTTGACATAACTATCAACAATTAAATATATTTCTTCCGATATAGTGGTAATGATTTGGGTAGATAAAAATTGTAACACCCCGCCTCCGCTAGGGTCACTCGCAAAGGAATGCACTAGCTTTAGAGGGGCATTATTGGTAAACATGCACAGAAATATCACAAGACAGAACATATAAAATAGCGGAAGTAAAATCAAACTTTCATAACATGAATAAATAAGGTCTAAAGCCTTTTACATCCGAGTACCTCAAAACCTTTCTTGCAATAGTAAAGAAGCATAAAGACATTTTCATAAATTATTCCCCAAGTAAAAACAGTAAAGTAGCCATTAGCCAAGAAAAGTCCAAGCCATCCATGATGATCTTCAAGCAGAAGAAGTCCGAACTAAACAACAGTATTTCCTCCCTGTAACCTGGGGGGGGGGGGACGGAAGAAAAGAGGCGAAACAAAACGGGTCAGTCAAAAAGACTGAGTAAGCCCTATCTACTATTAGCATAAAAACTAGTAAAGTTAACTGACATGAGAAACTGAGATGAACATAAGCATGATAACAAGATAGATAAGCTAAATCAAAATAACAGGATGAACTACTGAACTCAGATAAACTAAGGTGTCATGATAAATTACGATGTCAAGATAAAACAAGGTATCACATCGTCAGGTTTCTATCAAGTATAATATCCCCAAGATATCTGTCACGTATAACGCCCCGTGATATCTATCCTGTATTTTAGCTCTGCACCTACCGTACTAGTATCCCCACCGTGTCATGTGTTAACCAAGAATGACCCTCACTCAAAAGTCGTGTAATGGTCCATGTCAACCTAATATATCACATATATAGGTTACTCAACTTGTATGTTTTATTCCATGTAAATGTTCAGTCCCTTGCCGTAGACCATACGGGCTTTCCCATGAGATTCTATATTACTTTAACATAGTTCCATGATCCTTAAGATCGGTTTGGACTGTTACCCTAAACCTAGCTAGGGTCTTCCAACATGAATTATTGTTTGTACAACTAGGACTTATGCCACCTAGGGCTGCTAGGGATTATGCTTACCTATTGCACGTTTTCGTATCTCGGTTTGGGTTCAACCCCCTAGGGCCACTAGGGATTACGCTAACCGCCAACCGCGCCCTTTTTCCCACGCATTCATCGTGAATCGCTTTTCGATGACTGTATGCACATGTATCACATCGTGCCATCCGAGTCCTGTCACAGGGAAAATCAAGAAATACAGGACTCGGTCGGGAGCTTTCGATTTATCTGCCGATGCAGATGATAAGGTCTGTTTTTCTTATACGTGGCTATGGTCCCACGAGACCACTCCCTCAACTAGTGAAAGACAAGACAGGATAAATCATGTATGAGAACACAACACTGGCCAACCCACATCCAAGCCTTACCGCAACCATAATTAGATAGCAATTATGGTCTTTCGGGTGTTCTCTGCCTTTCTGTACGTACACGCTTGACCAAAGATGGTAGGTAGCCTGACGAAATGCTATCTAGGGTACGACCGCGTATCGTCGACTATCCCCTATCCATCCCCGTCTTTAGGTCGCTCGTATAGCAACCAAGGCATACTCTTGGTTCTTCTAACGCAGACCTTAACCTCTCATGAGCCTAGTATAATCACCTGGCAGCTCATAGAGGGATACCAAGAATATCCTCACGTTCCCCGAAGCCACTGCTTCGTTACCCAGTTCGCTGGAGCCTTTATCTAAATCAGATACTTGCTCCTACTCGTATACTTAAACGATGACCTACCATATCAGGTTACTCATCTATCTATGAACTGGTCTAAATTTCCTTGACTAAGAATCATTACTTAGTTATTCTTCAACTAAGGTTTACCACTTAGCATTGTTCCCGTTATCCTTGTTAACTACGGTTATCCACCTAATCATCAGAACTAGGGTTTACATAATGGATTAAGTGTCACTTAAGTTCATGACTTAACCCGTCTACAAATCCTGTCAAAATTGGCTAAGTATCCAAGTTCAAGGCTTAACCCTACAAACCATGCTCAAGTTGGTTAAGTATATTAAGCAATTCACGACTTAACCTCGTCCAATTATCATTCTAGATTGGTTAAGTATATATTAACTTGACCCTATCAATTTACTTAGTCAAATAGGTCAAGTGTATTCAAGCGATTTGTGACTTAGCCTTATCATGTTTTCACGTTATATTGGTTAAGATTGGTTAACTTAACCACAATAAATTAACGAGTTAGATTGGATATGTATAGGTCACTTAACCACATCAATTCGTCATGTTTAGATTAGTTAAGTGTTTAGCTTAACCCCATTAAACTACCAAGTGGGATTAATTAAGTCTAGGCTAACTTAACCCCATCCGATTTCCATGTTTAGACTAGTTGAGTCTAATCGTAACCCCATTCGTTAACCGTATTTTTCGGTTAAGCGTCATTAAGAAAACTTACTTAACCTTACCAAGTTATCGCGTTGGATTGATTAAGTGTTGGTTAACTTAACCCCATCCACTAGTCATATAAAAATGGTTAAGTGTCATTAGGCAAATCAAGTTACTTAACCTACCCAACCTTGTCATGTTTTGTTAAGTATCATTAGCCTAATCAAATTACTTAACCCATTTGTCCATGTCATATTTGGTTAAGAGTCATTAATCAAATTAACTTAACCCTATCATGTGGCATTAATTACTTAATGCACCTTCACCTCTCACATTAGACTTTGTTGTGGTTACTAGTTAAGCCGGTCGGTTCCGGGTAGCTTTACACCACAACTTGGTCTAACCTCGGGTTCAAGCACAACATGACCAACTTCTCACATTGGGTCCTATTGTTTGCAACTACTAGTTAGGCCGGTCGGTTCTGGGTAGTTTTACGTTGCAAACTCAACCCAACCTCTAGTTGGCCACACTTATATTATCTAAGTGTCATGTCCATCATGTTTCCCAAAACATGTTACAAGTTTTCAAGCATTTGGGTAGACCTAACTTAATAGGTAAATTCCCAAAGGGTAGACCTAACTTAATACGTAAATTCCCAAGCTTATGTTTTTATGCATACTTACATGTCAACTTCCATGTTATATTTCAAGTCATGTTTTCAAGTTGTATTTTCATGTCATTAGAAATTACCCATAACATAACCCAACGCTTTTAAACTCGCATATACGTTCGCGACAACGTAATGGATTAAAAGAAGAGACTTGGCAAAGGCATGACAAAAATGGATATTAAGCCACAAGTTAATCATGGTGGCAAATGAGGCACAAATGTGTTCATTAACTTGCATGTTACATTCTTAAGCCTCAAAACATGCATAAACCCAAACTTGGCACATAAGCGAATCATGGTGACAAAAGATATGGAATGATGACTAGTAACTCGCATATATCATCATATAAGGGTTATGACTTCATATGCAAGTTGACATAAAGGTTATGAGGGTTCTCATGTTGCCTAATGCAACATTTCAACATAAAGGTTGTAGCTTTTAGCTCACAAGATCAAGATAATGACTTCATAAACTTGCATGACATGATAGCATGTATCATACTCAATGATCAAACCCAAACTTGCAACATGAACATTTAACTTCATAGTTAATATCTAAGAGTAGGGAAAGGGCTTACATTGCTATGAAGGCACAAAAGATATGAAAAAGCCCTTATGCAATCAAATAGACCCAAAATGCAAGCTCTAACATAAAAACCCTTGAGCCAAAATGATCAAAACCCTTGCTTTATGATGCGAAGATAGAAACTTGACTTGAATGCAAGCTAATGACACTCATACAAGCTTGAAAACACTTGTATGCATGGAAAATCTCTCATAGAAACCATTTAGAAATTTTATGAAGAGAGTGGATGCCATGAGAGGTAAAATTTTGCCATAGTTTAGTTGCATGAATGAATAATGAGGATTTAGGATAGGTTAGGGTCTTATTTATAGATTAGGCAAGTGTTTTAGGCCATAGGATTAAACCTAGATTCAATCCAAGCCATCAAAGCATGTCTTGGGGAAGAAGTCAAGTGTAGGAACCATCTAGGGCCTTTAGATTAAAGATGAACCATGAGAACCATCCAAATGCAAAATCTGCATTTGAGCGAATCGGCCCACGGGTTGACAGCCAAACACCCTGGATTAACCCCTAGTCGACCCAGTGAGCTCGGGTCGACCTCAAAAATCGGCCGGTTCGGTTATTCCCCTCTCCCAATTCGCTGTTTTGAACATTTTTGCATATTTATTTATTTAATTTTCAATTATATATATATATATCAATATATATATATTTCTCTGCGCAACCCATTTCACTTAATTAAGTATACTTTAATTTGGGAATTTTTCGTGAAACTTCGCGAGGCCATATCTTGGTCATACGGACTCCGATTTTCGAAAACTCGGACTCTATTTCACGTATTTTTCCGAGACGAACACAATGGCATAGCCCGTTTCCCTTGATTCAGATTTTACAGTTTAATTCTGCCTCCATTTATGTTATAACAGGTTATTGAAAATACGGGTTGTTACATTCTCCCCACCTTTTAGGATTTCGTCCCCGAAATCTCCAAGTTAGGAAGAACATATCCTACCATCCATCATCCATCTACTCAAAACATCATCCACAAGCAACCATTGTCCTTAGATGATTTCTAATGCCGTATGAATATATGCAAAACGTGTGTGTACATGTTCCTTAGCTAATGCTAATGATCAGGCCTGAATAATCTTTCTAATGCAAAATATGTATAGTGCCATGAATCCAACATGTATGCAAATAGTCCTAGTCATATAGATACTATATGCGTGCACAATCATTCATTCATATGCAACAACCGCATGATAATACATTCGATTTCATCCATAAACAAGTATAAATACTCGTGCATATGCAATATGAAATGTGACCGAGTCGAGCTAGTATCTAATGTGTATTCGCGCATCCACGAGCAACCACTTGCAACCACTTGCAACCATATCAATCATAACATGTTTCAAATACATGTTTACATCCATAGGGTTCTACCTAGAATTCCCTGAAACAGGGTCGAGAAGATAAACAGGACAAACTCCTTACAGGGTTTGTAACGGAGAATAGGACCGAGAGGATGTCCACAAAAGATAGCCTACAAGTAAGCTCTACAGAAAACAGGGATCAAGGATATACTCCCAAAAAGAGATATCATGCGCGTATCTAGTCTTTGACCATCAAAGTCGTCTTTTAACTTCGCGATTTTGTAGCTTCTTATTCCTGTTTCCATAACATGAGCTGGAACTCATTTCTTCGTCGCCTCTCGTTCCACTTGCACTTATCCTTTTCCTAGAATACTTGACGCAAACATGACTGCGTACTCATGATCTCATGCAAGCCTTCCAAAATTCACTAGTGAATCTTGGATCTCGTTTATATACTATAAGGCATTCCATGTAGAAGAACTTTCTCTTGAAAGTAAACAGATGTCAATCAGGTTATCATGCGCACTTACTAGGGTGATCTCTATAACCCATGCATAAATGAAGTAAACCATCCGTCTTATTGGCGAACACCACTCGATCGGGCTTCAAATTTCCAATAAAGGCATCAAGGGATTCTAAGTAACTAGTCATGACAGAACCTCAAAAAGGTTACCCGATACTTCGAGGGCATTACCAAGGCTAGTCAAAAGGTCTAACTACCCTCCTATCAAAACCGAGAGTGGCACCCCCTACTGGATAACCACTTCATCCCTAGAATCCATCCATAGCTTATAAACATAAGCATTATTTCCAAACTCAACACTTGGCATAGACATTCCCAAATCCAAACAAGTCATGTATAAATGGACTGATTCTCCAATAGGACTTTGAGACAAAAATGGGATTCTCTATTACGCTAGTACTTAAGGTGCAGAGACTCAACTATCGAAGCAGACTTAAATGATACGAACAACGAAGTCCTAACGGGATGATAGAGAAGAAAAGCTAAACCTTTAACAAGATCGTTACCCTCCTTCCGAGGTACTCTAGAAATGAGAGCATACTACTGCCCTCCCGATGATCTTGTCCTTGTCCCATAATACTTAACTATCCGCCCCATTTTACCATGCCAAAGGTACTCTCTCGTCATGGGTTTCATTGTTCATCTTTCTCCCTCCTTTGAGGACTAAGCCATACCAACAAGTTGCTCATCCTTAAGCTCGTATCATTTATCCTTCTTTCTCACGATCCTTTCTTATAACGCGGCCACTAGTCTCTCGAGAACCACCTCCATCGTATGGAAAGAACTTTCGTAGGTAGAAAAGACTAGTCGCAGTTAAAACTACTGTGACTACAGATGGAGGAAAGAAAGGAAAAGAGATTCAATTAAGGAAACAAGGATAGTGCTAATGGCCTTTGGGGAATAGCCTTTTTCTTTTAAAAGAAAATTTTCTTGAAAAATGCTTCTTTGTAAACGGTTTTTTTTTTCAAATAGTTTTCAGAAGGTCTTTAAAAACTTTTGCCCAGTCTGGTAACCTTCTGCTCTGATACCACGTGTAACACCCCGCCTCCGCTAGGGTCACTCGCAAAGGAATGCACTAGCTTTAGAGGGGCATTATTGGTAAACATGCACAGAAATATCACAAGACAGAACATATAAAATAGCGGAAGTAAAATCAAACTTTCATAACATGAATAAATAAGGTCTAAAGCCTTTTACATCCGAGTACCTCAAAACCTTTCTTGCAATAGTAAAGAAGCATAAAGACATTTTCATAAATTATTCCCCAAGTAAAAATAGTAAAGTAGCCATTAGCCAAGAAAAGTCCAAGCCATCCATGATGATCTTCAAGCAGAAGAAGTCCGAACTAAACAACAGTATTTCCTCCCTGTAACCTGGGGGGGGGGGAACGGAAGAAAAGAGGCGAAACAAAACGGGTCAATCAAAAAGACTGAGTAAGCCCTATCTACTATTAGCATAAAAACTAGTAAAGTTAACTGACATGAGAAACTGAGATGAACATAAGCATGATAACAAGATAGATAAGCTAAATCAAAATAACAGGATGAACTACTGAACTCAGATAAACTAAGGTGTCATGATAAATTACGATGTCAAGATAAAACAAGGTATCACATCGTCAGGTTTCTATCAAGTATAATATCCCCAAGATATCTGTCACGTATAACGCCCCGTGATATCTATCCTGTATTTTAGCTCTGCACCTACCGTACTAGTATCCCCACCGTGTCATGTGTTAACCAAGAATGACCCTCACTCAAAAGTCGTGTAATGGTCCATGTCAACCTAATATATCGCATATATAGGTTACTCAACTTGTATGTTTTATTCCATGTAAATGTTCAGTCCCTTGCCGTAGACCATACGGGCTTTCCCATGAGATTCTATATTACTTTAACATAGTTCCATGATCCTTAAGATCGGTTTGGACTGTTACCCTAAACCTAGCTAGGGTCTTCCAACATGAATTATTGTTTGTACAACTAGGACTTATGCTACCTAGGGCTGCTAGGGATTATGCTTACCTATTGCACGTTTTCGTATCTCGGTTTGGGTTCAACCCCCTAGGGCCACTAGGGATTACGCTAACCGCCAACCGCGCCCTTTTTCCCACGCATTCATCGTGAATCGCTTTTCCATGACTGTATGCACATGTATCACATCGTGCCATCCGAGTCCTGTCACAGGGCAAATCAAGAAATACAGGACTCGGTCAGGAGCTTTCGATTTATCTGCCGATGCAGATGCTAAGGTCTGTTTTTCTTATACGTGGCTATGGTCCCACGAGACCACTCCCTCAACTAGTGAAAGACAAGGCAGGATAAATCCTGTATGAGAACACAACACTGGCCAACCCACATCCAAGCCTTACCGCAACCATAATTAGATAGCAATTATGGTCTTTTGGGTGTTCTCTGCCTTTTCGTACGTACACGCTTGACCAAAGATGGTAGGTAGCCTGACGAAATGCTATATAGGGTACGACCGTGTATCGTCGACTATCCCCTATCCATCCCCGTCTTTAGGTCGCTCGTATAGCAACAAAGGCATACTCTTGGTTCTTCTAACGCAGACCTTAACCTCTCATGAGCCTAGTATAATCACCTGGCAGCTCATAGAGGGATACCAAGAATATCCTCACGTTCCCCGAAGCCGCTGCTTCGTTACCCAATTCGCTGGAGCCTTTATCTAAATCAGATACTTGCTCCTACTCGTATACTTAAACGATGACCTACCATATCAGGTTACTCATCTATCTATGAACTGGTCTAAATTTCCTTGACTAAGAATCATTACTTAGTTATTCTTCAACTAAGGTTTACCACTTAGCATTGTTCCCGTTATCCTTGTTAACTACGGTTATCCACCTAATCATCAGAACTAGGGTTTACATAATGGATTAAGTGTCACTTAAGTTCATGACTTAACCCGTCTACAAATCCTGTCAAAATTGGCTAAGTATCCAAATTCAAGGCTTAACCCTACAAACCATGCTCAAGTTGGTTAAGTATATTAAGCAATTCACGACTTAACCTCGTCCAATTATCATTCTAGATTGGTTAAGTATATATTAACTTGACCCTATCAATTTACTTAGTCAAATCGGTCAAGTGTATTCAAGCGATTCGTGACTTAGCCTTATCATGTTTTCACGTTATATTGGTTAAGTATTGGTTAACTTAACCACAATAAATTAACGAGTTAGATTGGATATGTATAGGTCACTTAACCACATCAATTCATCATGTTTAGATTAGTTAAGTGTTTAACTTAACCCCATTAAACTACCAAGTGGGATTAATTAAGTCTAGGCTAACTTAACCCCATCCGATTTCCATGTTTAGACTAGTTGAGTCTAATCGTAACCCCATTCGTTAACCGTATTTTTCGGTTAAGCGTCATTAAGAAAACTTACTTAACCTTACCAAGTTATCGCGTTGGATTGATTAAGTGTTGGTTAACTTAACCCCATCCACTAGTCATATAAAAATGGTTAAGTGTCATTAGGCAAATCAAGTTACTTAACCTACCCAACCTTGTCATGTTTTGTTAAGAATCATTAGCCTAATCAAATTACTTAACCCATTTGTCCATGTCATATTTGGTTAAGAGTCATTAATCAAATTAACTTAACCCTATCATGTGGCATTAATTACTTAATGCACCTTCACCTCTCACATTAGACTTTGTTGTAGTTACTAGTTAAGCCGGTCGGTTCCGGGTAGCTTTACACCACAACTTGGTCTAACCTCGGGTTCAAGCACAACATGACCAACTTCTCACATTGGGTCCTATTGTTTGCAACTACTAGTTAGGCCGGTCGGTTCCGGGTAGTTTTACGTTGCAAACTCAACCCAACCTCGAGTTGGCCACACTTATATTATCTAAGTGTCATGTCCATCATGTTTCCCAAAACATGTTACAAGTTTTCAAGCATTTGGGTAGACCTAACTTAATAGGTAAATTCCCAAAGGGTAGACCTAACTTAATACGTAAATTCCCAAGCTTATGTTTTTATGGATACTTACATGTCAACTTCCATGTTATATTTCAAGTCATGTTTTCAAGTTGTATTTTCATGTCATTAGAAATTACCCATAACATAACCCAACGCTTTTAAACTCGCATATACGTTCGCGACAACGTAATGGATTAAAAGAAGAGACTTGGCAAAGGCATGACAAAAATGGATATTAAGCCACAAGTTAATCATGGTGGAAAATGAGGCACAAATGTGTTCATTAACTTGCATGTTACATTCTTAAGCCTCAAAACATGCATAAACCCAAACTTGGCACATAAGTGAATCATGGTGACAAAAGATATGGAATGATGACTAGTAACTCGCATATATCATCATATAAGGGTTATGACTTCATATGCAAGTTGACATAAAGGTTATGAGGGTTCTCATGTTGCCTAATGCAACATTTCAACAAAAAGGTTGTAGCTTTTAGCTCACAAGATCAAGATAATGACTTCATAAACTTGCATGACATGATAGCATGTATCATACTCAATGATCAAACCCAAACTTGCAACATGAACATTTAACTTCATAGTTAATATCTAAGAGTAGGGAAAGGGCTTACATTGCTATGAAGGCACAAAAGATATGACAAAGCCCTTATGCAATCAAATAGACCCAAAATGCAAGCTCTAACATAAAAACCCTTGAGCCAAAATGATCAAAACCCTTGCTTTATGATGCAAAGATAGAAACTTGACTTGAATGCAAGCTAATGACACTCATACAAGCTTGAAAACACTTGTATGCATGGAAAATCTCTCATAGAAACCATTTAGAAATTTTATGAAGAGAGTGGAGGCCATGAGAGGTAAAATTTTGCCATAGTTTAGTTGCATGAATGAATAATGAGGATTTAGGATAGGTTAGGGTCTTATTTATAGATTAGGTAAGTGTTTTAGGCCATAGGATTAAACCTAGATTCAATCCAAGCCATCAAAGCATGTCTTGGGGAAGAAGTCAAGTGTAGGAACCATCTAGGGCCTTTAGATTAAAGATGAACCATGAGAACCATCCAAATGCAAAATCTGCATTTGAGCGAATCGGCCCACGGGTTGACAGCCAAACACCCTGGATTAACCCCTTGTCGACCCAGCGGGCTTGGGTCGACCTCAAAAATCGGCCGGTTCGGTTATTCCCCTCTCCCAATTCGCTGTTTTGAACATTTTTGCATATTTATTTATTTAATTTTCAATTATATATATATATATATATATATCAATATATATATATATATCAATATATATATATTTCTCTGCGCAACCCATTTCACTTAATTAAGTATACTTTAATTTGGGAATTTTTCGTGAAACTTCGCGAGGCCATATCTTGGTCATACGGACTCCGATTTTCGAAAACTCGGACTCTATTTCGCGTATTTTTCCGAGACGAACGCAATGGCATAGCCCGTTTCCCTTGATTCAGATTTTACAGTTTAATTCTGCCTCCATTTATGTTATAACAGGTTATTGAAAATACGGGTTGTTACAAAAATGGATGAAATGAGGCAAGGAATCACCTGAAGATGGAATCAGGTAAATTGTTATTTGTGACTTAGTACTTTAATAGTGTTTATCAGATTAGAATGAAAACATAACAACTAATTAAGACACATAGCAAAAGCAAATCGATACCGTTTTATACAAAAGAATTGTGTCAAATTTGTTATAGGTCTATTTCAATTTAAAGTGCATCATGTAAATGACCCAAATGGTGAATACCAATGTTGCAAAGTTCAAACACGTATGAATATCAACATTGAAGACTAAGCTGCTGTAGTATAGCCTTGCTACTAAAAATATAGCAGTTTCTCCTGGGACTTTAGTGAAAGATCTACATCCATCAATCATAGTTCAGGTTCAGAACAGTGTTAAATTTGTATATCTGCCATTAATAAATGTGGTTGAAGATCAAATTTTCGGATATACATATACATTGATGTTAGAACATTAATATAAACATAATAATACATTGATTGTTTTAATGTTTGTGGCGAAACACAACGGAAAGATGTAGAATCATAAGGCAAAACAAATGAACACTTAACATTTTGAATGATCATTATGTTAATGACCAACTTGTTAACATAAAGGTTATTTCGTTCCCTTAAACAAAGTTCAATTAATCGAAGCATAATCAATAACTATGTAGGTTCCATACATGACTTCTACATATGCACATCTATCTTCACATAACTTTATAGTTTGAAATTTTAAGTTAAACTGAAAACAACTTACTAGCAAAAGGTTATATTACAAAAATAAATAAACTAACCGTTTTTTGTGCCAAGTCATTGTCAACAATTTGTTTTTGCTTGTTCGGTTGAATTAAAATATAAAAGTTTATAACAAATATTTAATATGCAGAAGATTTCATTCAACAATTCATATATGTTTGCAAATGTTTGAATATGGGTTTATGCAATTATAGATCTAATTCTGTGATGAAAGAACATTAAGATCGGAACATGAAATGAGATTTGAGCATTCAGTTGATAATCGCTTTCTTTTCATGTAGATTATAGTATGTTACATGCATTTTCTTATTAACCAAATTAATTAATCAAACTGAACTAATAACATATCGTTCTATCATACCCGTTTCTCATCATAATTCTGCTAATCATTCTTAGATTTAAGAACATACATATTATTATCATATGTTTAGCTCAAATTACTGAATTTATTCATCCTAAACTATTAGTAAATCAGTTACTCTTATTTTTTCAATTTCAGACGGACTTTGAAATTTGAATCAAATTCAGATTAAAAAATGGAAAAAAGACGGATACATTGACAAATCAAGGAGAAGAAGAAAAACTAAGCAAGTCTTCTTCTGGGCAAGCATAAAAATGGAAACAAAGATACCAAAAGCATGTAGAGTCTCTGCTGCTACAAAAAAATAATCTAGCCTTATGAAGATGAGTTTTAGTATAATCACCGGGATGAGAGCTATTGATATTGCCACAACAGCCTTCATTTTCATATTCTGTCTTTGTACCCATACAGATTTGCTTATTTCAACATCTCTCTTGTGCCCCATCGATAATCAATGGGTTTATCTCTTCATATTTGTTCTTTATTTTTGTTTTATTTTAAAGAATCTAAGAGAGAAGGAAGAATGTTAGGGGAATGCATGAAAAAGAACTAAATGCTATAAAATATGTGTAATTTATTTCCAGTAATAGTATACATGAAACATCATTAAGTGCATTGTAGTAATAATCAAGCACCTAGACTAAATGTGGAAGACATTACTGTATCACTACATCAGATTGGCGGTTTCGCAACGTCTTACTGCGGAAAATTAGCAATGGCTATCAGCCGTTTCAAAATAACAACGGTTACGAGACATTGCAAAATTATTAAAAACAGCTTAAGTCCATCTTTCTTTTACATTGGCCTAAACCCGTTCTAAGTTCCCATGCCCGATTACATTACCTTCATTCCAAAGGAATATGCTCTTCTCATTATTTTCCAGTAAAAATATCGCGTGCACTGATGGCCCTTCTCTTCTCTGATTTCATATTCCAGATCTGATCTGGAATTCAAGATTTGCATGTGAAATCTAGCATCTGGTTCTGTAGTTAATCCAGATAAAGAACAATTGGCTTCCCAGTGTTTGCAATCTCATAATCTCAATTTGCAATCGATCCTGTCAAGTTATATAATAGAATTTATTTTTTATTTCCATGTGTAGTATGTGTTGCTTATTCGTGAAATATGAAACCATTTCCCTACCTTGGCTTGATAAATATTTGTTTCCATAATAAATTTTCAATTTTACAGTTCCCTTTGAAGCAATTTCAAGTTGATTTTTGTTTGGCCTTGTCTTGAGAATAATATCAGAACATAAACGGAAAGTTGTGTAAAATTTGTTGATTCAAATATTTTTTAAAGAGGAAAGTGTTGATAACAAGATTTTGATCGATGCAACGAATGAAGTTGCAAAGGAAATAATATCAAAGAGATAAGGTTATATATATATTTTTTGAAAACTTGTTATCTATTATATCAAAACCAATCATATACTTTGTTTATATGCCTCATCAAAACCTTATACCCCCCTAATCTAAATGGGTGCCACATAAGGGAAAAGAGTACATATAAACGCCATATATTAACAATACAAGAAACATCAAACCATATAACAAACAATCAAAACTCTCAACCTCTCACCTCTCATATCTCAAAAATCAGTTCAAAATATAAAACATACACAAATCATTTAGCCAGAGTCTAACAAATCAATGCCCTATCTCTTTAGAAATTCCATTTTCACATTAGAAATAATGTCTTCAAACCATTGCCTTTCACAATGCAAGTGATCTCCCTTTCAATCATTTGAACTCTTACTTCTTTACTGATTCTTTTACTGCTGAAGCATCCAACATTCCTTTCTTGCCATGAATAATATATAGCTGAGGTTATAGCTGCACACGCCACATCATAACATTGGTCCTTCTCTCTGAAAATATGCAGTATCTTCAAAGCTTCATCTTCAATTGTTCCAATAGCATCCACATTCAGACCTAACTTCAATAACATACAAACCCATATATGTTTTATATAGTTACATTCAAAAAACAAGTGTGAAATTGATTCTACATCATTATCACAAAGGATACAAGAATCTTCATTAGTAACTCCAAATCTCCTCAACATATCCTTAGTGTTAAGTCTTTCCTGCACAACTAAAAAAGAAATGAAGGACATTCTTTTGAATTCTTTGAGTGCCAAATAACATTCAAAAATTTCTTTACTGGTTGAGAACATCTAACTTTGTGCCAAGCTTTTCTGAAAGTAAAGCCTCCACCATCTCCCCATTCATAACAATCCATCTAATATTTTTTTGCTCAAAGAAACAGCATCCACCACCTGTTGAATTTCTCTTGTCGCCGAGTGTAAATTACCACATATCCTACCCTCACAAATTATTGTGGATACTAACTCATCATGTCTCCCAATCTGTTGCACCCTAGACATTCCTAACAAGTCAACGAAACATTTGCAATTGATCCAAGGCTCATACCACAACAATGTTGATGAACCTGAAACTATAGCTTTATTAAAAAGTTGCTTGCCACTATTTCTTAACCTTAAAATTGTTTTCCAAGTGCAAGAAGAGTTATTACCAACCTCATACTCCAAAAATTCTTACCAAAACAATATTTTCTCTTCATCCAATCATTCCACAAAGAAGAATTCATCAAATATTTCCACATCATATTAATTCCTGCTGCCTTTTTAAGATCCGAGAAAGATTTTAAACCTACACCACCCTCAGATTTTGGCAAGCACAGTTTCTTCCAGCTCATCTTATGAGAAGAACTCCCCCAAAAAAAGTCAGCACACATCACATGCAACTTATCAATTGTATGTTCAGGAAGTTGGTATACAAACAGCCAATACAATACTATAGGAGTAACCACAGTTTGAATAAGTTCAACACGGCTAGCAAAACTCAAAAATTTAGCATCCCATGCTTGAATTTTTGACTGAACTTTGTATAACAATGCTTGGCAATCCTTATAATGAATATAACTAGTTGATAATGGAACTCCTAAGTATTTAATAGGCAGTTGACTTCTTTGAAAACCCAATATATCAGAAACTTCATTAATATTCGTTGCATGTGAATTGAAATAAATCTTAGTCTTAAGGAAACTTACAGTTAAACAACTAAACTTTTTTAGATTATCAAAATTGTTCTTCAATGAATTAGCACATGTAGGTAAACACTTTCCAAATACCATAAGGTCATCAACATACAATAAATGTGACACCATAGGCTCAAATTTATGAACATGTAAGAATTGATGTTGTAACACAGCTTCATGCATACTATAAGAGAAATACTCCATCGCAATAGAGAAGAGGTAAAGGGACAATGGATCTCCTTGCCTAATACCCCTATTTGAATTAATAAATCCTTTTGGTATACCTTGGATCATGATTGAAAAATCGGTGTAGAAATGCATTCATAAATCACATTTATAAAATGCACTGGAAATCCCAATTTCGTCATTATATGGCATATAAATTCCCTATTTATCATGTCATACGCTTTATGGAGATCCACTTTGACACAAAATTTACTAATTCCAGGCTTTTTAAAATCCCTCAATAATTCATGAGCTAAAAGTATATTGTCTCCAACGTTTCTTGAAGGAATGAATGCACATTGACTGGCTGATATCAAATGTGGTAAATACCATTTAAATCTATTGCAAAGGATCTTACTAAAAATATTATAGTACATGTTACAATAGGAAATTGGTCTATAATGTGATATATCACTAGGCCTATCATTCTTCGGGATCAAAGTTATGAAAGTATGATTTATACTTTTAGGCAGTTTGGCAGTTCAAAACATATTTTGCATAGCTGGCAACATATCATATTTCAAAGCATTCCAATGAATTTAAAAAAAAAATGAGTTAAGACCATCAGGCCCTAGACTAGCATCATCATTAACTGAATCAATAGCAGATTTAATCTCTTCCAAAGAAATAGGAAGGAGTAATACCTGTTGACCTTGAGCATTTATAACATTTCTAGATTGGAATGAAGGGAACTCTGAATTTACAATTCCATTGAACATTAAAAAAAAAAATATCCAATAGCCTCATCAGTAATATCTTCATGTTTGTACAGAAGATCCCCATTTGAATTAATCAAAGCTTTAAGATGATTGGAAAATCTTCGAATTGACATTTTGGAATGAAAAAATTTGAAGTTAATGTCACCATCTTGTAACCAAGCCACTTTAGCTTTTTGCTTGAAGCTCCAAAATTTTATATGCTTTTGAACTGATAAGAAATGTTTTGCTTCAAGCAACTTTTCAAATAATTCTATATTTTCTGGTTTAAGATTAGCTGCTACTTCACACTCTTTAAAATAATTTTCTGCTTCTTGCAAAAAACGTCATCCTTAGGCCTCATCTTATTCCACTTCTTCAGCTCTAATTTACATGCCTTTAACTTTTGCTGAAAATTATAACTTGGAAAACCATAACCAGTAAATTTTAAACCATTTTCCACACATTCATAATATCCAAATTTGAACACCCAGTCATCTGAATATCGAAAAGGAAATCCTTTACAATTAGAAGAAGTGATTAGCTCTAATAGCGGAGGATTATGGTCCCTTGATAATTGAGATAATGATAGAGCTTTCATATCAATGAATTTACGAAGACAAGAATGATTAACGAAAATTTTATCTATATTATTTGCAATACCTTTGCGCCTCCAAGTATAATTGAACCCAATAGCTTTAATCTCAATTAATCTAGCTTGTTGAATGCAATTATTAAAAGCTCGACTTTGTTGGAAAGGCACTGGTAATCCCTCTTTCTTCTCTACATGTGATGTTGAGTTGTTAAAATCTCCCATGATTATCCATTCCTTATCCACATATTCAGATTCCTGTATTAGGTGATGCCATAAAACCTGTCGATCATGATAGCTGTTACTGGCATAAACTATAGTGAGAATCATAGAAAATCCACCTAAATTTTGAGCTTGAACCGTCGGATGTTGGTTAGATGAAGACATAAGATCTGTTTTCCACACTTTAGAGTCCCAGACTAATAAAATACGACCAAAAAAAGAGGCAGGAGTCAGAGGAAGAAAATCCCATGTGTTAGGCACTAATCTAGTAAACACCTTCAAATTATTATTATTGAGTTAGTTTCAACCAAACCAACAATAGTTGATTTGGTTTTAGTTAAGAGGGATAAAATTTCACCCATACGAAATGAACTATTCATCCCCTTGACATTCCATGTCAAAATACTTATTTAATCACCAAGTTACTCCTCAAAGGTCTTTTTGGAGGAGGAGGAATGATTACTGGTGAACTCATTTTACTTTTACCCTTTACATGTTTCATATATTCCAAATTCTTAGAAATACCCTCAGAAACATCCTTATCTTACTCAGCCTCTTGATTTTCAGTTATGCTCTCTGCTACATGATTAATATCATTTTGAAAAATATCATCAGGTAACTCCTTATCTAAAAAATCCAAACCAACATCTTCCATACTATTCTCAATATAAGTAACATCTTCAGTTTGATCATTAGTGACTTCAGACTGAACATTATTCGAAGAACTAGGTATATCTTTCTGATTTTGCAACCATACTAGCTCATTTGTTAACTCGTGTATTGAAGTTTTATGCCCAAATCTACCTATGCGGTACAAACTCATACTCAATATGAATATTATATTTCTGCCCATTATGAAGAACTACTGGAATTGTAGACACTAATTTTGAATCCATATCAATAGCAATTAAGACTCTAGCAAATCTTGTAACTATTTTATTTGCAGTTCTCCAATCAGTTTTAATAGGCTCACCAATGAAACTTGCCATTAATAAAAAGGCTTGGTTTGATCACATTTCCATGCTTAGATCAAACATTTTCACCCAGATCTGAACTCTATTAGCTTTAAACTTTTCAAAATCATAACCCGAAAGATATTTATACACCAGTAATAAATTTCCAAAGCAGGAATAGGTAGATGTCTTAAGCACTGATAAACAATCTGTAGCCTTAACAAACTTAACTATATAACGAAACCCCGGAGCGATATGTATTATAAATTTACTAGTAGGTTTCCATACCTTCGAAATAAAATCCCTGAGTTTAATGATTGATAATTTGAAATCCACCGAATGAAGAACAATAGTATTTTGCTAAGAATCTGCCGACATCTGAAAAGTATTTTTAGGAAGAAACACATGATCTGTTGAAGGTTGTACAAATTGAAGATTCAGAATTCATTAAAGCCACTTAAAAGAGAATGATTATTAATCTCGAATGTATTTGTAATTTAATTAGAAAATATTTGAGAAAATTAATAGGAATTGTTTTAGGCAAAAGATTTGGGGGAATCCCCTCCTCCGTCCGCCATTTTTTCATATATATAGGTCATATACATATATACACATACACATTGAGTCGTGTTAGAATTATGTTAAAATCTATCCTCAAGTATAAACGAATGTGCAAAACAAAGTAATGTATATATATAAAAACATTCAAAAGCCAGATATATACAGAAACTGGCCTACCATTCGACTAGCAGAAAAAAGACCAGTCGACTGGTTAGCCTGTTTTTGTATATAACGGCTAGTTTTGAAAGATTTGATATATACGATATATTTCAACCAGTCAACTGGTGATTTTTTAACCAGTCGACTGATTCGACCCAAAAATCATTTTGTGAAGAGCCACCATCTTTCATGAACAGATTCCTCTTCACTAATCAAAGGAAATGGACATAACTTTTTATAGAATCTCTTCATGAAGGATTTCTACTCTTATACTATTATATAAACAAATTCAATCATGTTTTACAATCACCGAATTTTATCGATTTTACTGATCATCATTCTATCCTCTCAATTTACTTTCTTTGCAAATAAAAGACTCCAATTCAAATACTTGTTGAATCCTTGAATTGATTTAATATCATTTGATTCAACAAGCAATTTTCTTCCTTAAATCTTCGCATTCAAATCATATACTCGAGCATCAGATTATTGGAAGGTTGTACTTAAACTGTTGGCTATTCATGTTGATTCAAGAACACAAATCAGAAGTCAAATACTTGTAATTGTTGAAGACCTACGTAGTTGCTCAGGCGAGAGGCATCCTTGTTGGGGCTAGGGTGTGCTGACCTATTCCTCCGGGTTAAGAGAGGACATTGTTAGTGAATTCCGAAGAGGAGCTTCAGGACTGGACGTACGGCGGGAAGTCCGAACCAGTATAAAAATTACTAGTGTCACTTTACTTTATTTATTGCATTTACTTTGTTTGTGATATATCTCTATAACTTAGATTTTACCTACGTAACTATTTCATATTAATTAGTTAGCATATCACATGCATTTTCGCTATATCCATATAGATCCTTTAAGTCGTACACATCGACTTTTCATTTGGTATCAGAGCAAAGTTATCACATAACCATAAAACCTTTATTTTATATTTAGATAACATGGATAATAATACTAGTACTAGCAATAACAACGGATATACTGAAGGCCAATCAACTGCTAGACCACCTTTCTTTAATGGCATGAATTATAGTTATTGGGCTACTCGAATGAGGATTTATATGCAAGCAAATAGCTTTGATGCATGGAATATCACACAAAAAGAGTACACACAACCTACTACACTATTCACAGAATGGTCTACATCAGAAAAAGCAGAGGCTAGTGTCAATGCTAAGGCTATGAACATGTTGCATTGTGCTTTAAATAGAAATGAGTTCAATCGGATTTGTATGTGTAGCACTGCATATGAAATCTGGAGAACACTTAAGATTACTCATGAAGGTACTAATAAAGTTAAACAAAGCAAAATATCTATACTCAAGAATCAATTTCAAAATTTCAATATGAATAAAAATGAATCTATAAATGATATGTATTCACGTTTTCAAAACATTTATCACTCTTTGTTAGGACTAGGAGAAAAGTATTCCGACTTTGATATAGTATCAAAAATTTTGAATTCCTTAATGGATGAGTGGGAGAGAAAAGTATTAGCAATCGAAGAAGCTAATGATCTCTCTGTTATGAAACCGAAAGAATTGATCGGTAATCTAATGTCTTATGAAGTGAATTTGCAGGGAAAGAAAGCACAAGTACAAGATAAGAAAAAAAATTAGCTTTTCATGCAGAAAAAGAAGATTCCAATTCAGATGAAGAAGATATTGCATTTGTTGCTAAGAATTTTAGAAAATTTCTAAAATACACAAAAAGTCAAAGCAAAAATATAAAGAAGAATTCATCAAAAAAACCTGATCCTGCTCTAGTAGAATGCTTCAACTGTCACAAGACCGGACACTATAAAAGAATTGTCCAGAGCTAAAGAGAAATTGCAAAAATGAAAAATAAAAACGACAAGCTTTTTCAGTCACTTGGGACAACTCGGATTCATCTTCTAAAAGTGATAGCGACTGTGATAGTGAGCAAGCAAACGTGTGCTTCATGGCTAAGAATAATGATGTAAGTGATTTTACTTTTGATGAATTAGTAGAAATTAATACAGAAATCTTAGAGTCTAGAAAATGTTTAAAAGAAAATTTAAACAAGCTAACGAAGATAAGAATAAAGTAGAATTTGAGAAAGATCTTTAAAAAGATAAGAAAGAAATTTTAGAAGAAGAAATTAGAAAATTGCAAGAATCTCTTTTAGTAGAAAATTCTCAAATTTCTATGTTGAGTCAATAAATCGAGACTCAAAAGAATAAAAATGATTTATTAGCATGTGAAAATCATGATTTAAACACTAAAATTAAAATTATAGAGTTAGAAAACTCTAGTTTAAAAACTAAGTTTGAAAGCTTTTGTAAAAATATAAATAATTTTAACAAGGGTAAAGAAAATTTATCTAGAATATTAGAAAATTCACAATCGGATTTTAGTAAAAAAGGACTTGGGTATGATAAAGAAATTAATTCAAAAAGGAAATCCAGTTTAAAAAAATTCTAATATTAAACCGAAAAATTCTGGTAGTAAATTAAATATTTCTACTAAGAAAAAATATTCGGATAATATTAGTACATGGATTCCAAAGACAAATAATATTCTTATTAGGAATAAATATATTAAAAACTTTTTAGATTATGTTCATTATAATAGTAATTATCTTTTCAAAAAGGAACCTAAGCCCCCTTGGGTTTGGCTTCCTAAGACTTAACCCTTAGGACCCTAACGAAGGAATTAGGTACCATGTTAATTTCTATTGTTTTGCAGGTACCACTGAAATTTATAACTAGCTCATCCAAAAAAGAACTCTCAAACACTTATTATTTTCTGTAAGTAATTTGTTTAGTTAAACATTTTATAAATACTATAGTTTTAGTTTTACTCAATATAGTTGTTATTTAAATAGATATACTATAAGTCAGCTCCGTATACAAATCATAAATTATTACCAAGTTTTTGCAAAGAATATATGCAAAAATTCATGACAATTAGCTAGAATGTAAGGAAGGATTTCATCTATAATTACTCTTTCACCACAAATATTTTTTAATTAAAACCAGTCCTTTTTGTTCTATCTTATATATAGTTTGTAAATATAGTTGTTAAATAGACATACTATAATTAAGTATTTTTGTATGACATTCAATTCATCCTAGTTTTTAGCAAAACCTATTTCAGTTTTTAAAGGAATGATTAATACTCACATAACCATTCATTTGGTACACTATTTTTAGCATGTATGTTTGTATAAATACATGTGAAAAGTACTTGTTTTCAAAACAATTAAAACGATAACCAAAAACTATAAAGTATCATGTCAAAACAAGAAAATTCCTTATCTACTCCAACCAAATCTTCCGATAAAACTTCATCGGATTCAATTAATATCATCACATCTCCCACTCTGAACAACGAACCTACTCTTCGATGGCAAGAGTATCGAACCGGGTACACTCCGGAAGCTAAGAAGAGAAGGGAAGTGTCAGTGTCTCCCTCAACAAAAGAAAAAATCGATGATATTTGTCATTATCAAAATGAAAAACTCAAACTACAAAGAGAAATCTATTATGAAAAAAAAACTTCTGATGATTAACTTTTCTCAAAACTGTAGCTCTTCGTATATGTGGACGATCAGCCGTTTTAGAACCAAGACACTATCCTTATTTTACAGCTCCCGAGTCATCAAAAAACCTACTACTTTATGGAGTGCATGGAAGAATACAAACAAGAGCAAGAAGGATAGTCCAAACTCTTGGGGAAAAAATTATCAACAAAATGAAGGAGCTAGGACACCACGGAAATCGACCTCCTCTGAAGAGTAGTTATCGAATAACAGGATTATTTATTTTTTCAATAAAACTTTCAATAATAAAAAATGCAAAAAATGTCTGATGATTTCATTAAAGGAGTTGTATTGTATTCATTGTTTATAATAAACATATATATAATTTTTTTTCCTTTTCGTTATATAAGTTTAACATCAAAATTATTCAATAAATAAACCCAGAATCTAAAAACAAAGGTTGTTGTAAAAATAACAGCAACCAGTCGATTGGTATTATATCCACCAGTCGACTAGTTAACTGAAACCCAAATACCTGGTTCCAGTCATACACGTCCTATTAAACCCTACTTCCTCTTTTGTTTTCATTTCTCAAACATTCTAAACCTACCAAAACCCTAGAAAAATCTGAAATTTCTCTCATGGCTCCTAAACGTCAATTAGACACAGGATCATCCTCAAGAACCAAATCGAAGAAAACAGAAGACCCTTAACTGATCAGTGGCTTTGGAATGACCTAGCTAAAAGAGATGGAAGTGTTCGACGACGAATATTCTATGAATTAGAATACCATAACGAAGTGTAATAAACCGCAAGCGCATGGCGTACAATCGTTAGTACATGGCGAATACAAGTCGATCCACAGGAAAAGAAGTAATTTCAATCTTATTCAATCAAATTAAACCGAAAGCAGGTGAGAGTGTTAACTAACTAGCTAAAAATTAGCAAAATCTAACAAACTGTTAACTACAAACGTTGGTTGAAAAATAAGAAATTAAATAACAACTTAGGAGCAAATTCACTCTCAAGATCACATGAATCAATATAAGATGAAACCATGATCTTTATTTTTGGTCAATAGTTAATTTAATTGATGTGACTATTCTTAGCATGACCTTTTTGTGCTAGTGATTAGCCCAACATAAGCCATCAAATTTTGTCACATCTCTTAAACAACTTTACTAATTTTATGAAAAATGATAATAAGTTGAAATTGAATCATACTTTAAGCATGGCCTATCCCCTATTAATTAGGAGTATAAATCATAAAATTTAGATTTCAATCTCCACTTAATTACCATAATCATATGTAGATGAAGAGGTAATTAGTGAGCATATGAACAAGAATAGCCTATATGGTGTCAACACTATAGGCTATCAAACTCAATAATGAACACAAAAACCATAACCATCAACATGAATTAAAGCACAAAAAGAGATCATGAATAAACAAGCATATTGAAACTACATGAATAAAGAGAGCTTCATATCCTTAAGTTGTAGGGATTTAGCTACTCATGTTTGTTATTTTAACAACAAATGTTGTTTGCAACATGAAAGAAATAAAAGAAAATGCAAACTAAATAACTAAAACTACAACTATTCTACTTGCATAAAAGAAAATAAAATGTAAATAAAAGACGACAAATTAAGATTGCATTAAAACGAGAGATAACTAAAAAAATGGCTAAGAAGCCATGGAAGAAAAATAGAGGTTTTTATTTGAGCCTCCACTCTAAACTAAATATCCAAGATCCCTTTTACATTAATATACATGGGTTATTTATACATGACTAAACCCTAATTCACTTTTTGCGTGCTACCAAGAATGCCCCCTCCTTAAGCTTCATTTTGTCTTTAGCAATAATGATTCATGAAGCCATAATTTTTGTCCCCACTAAAGAAGGAGGGAGAGTGAGTGGGGCCCTCCATTAATCCTCTATTTGAATTGATTCCCTCTATTCCATTGATTGATTTCCCTTTCATTTTTTGGGCAAGGCATTGATTTCCTCCTTTTTCCTTTGTATGCATAAATTTCTTTATGTAGTCCTCTTCTACATGCATTTAATTTTTGTAAAAATATTAAAAATGTCCAAGTAAACATTCTCAAAATAATACAATCACAAAAATGACCATTTCCCCCATATGATGATAAATGCATGATGTTTTGAAATCAATTCAATTATTGTTTAAACATGATAAAATACCCATATATGACATTTATTAGCACTAAACAAGAATAAATATGTGAATATAAATGTGCATTTTTACGTGCACACCAAATACCCCCACACTTATCTTTTTTATTCGTCCTCGAACAAAGTAAAAACTAAGCTAAACCCATTTTCGTAGGGAGCACGATTGCATTGAGCGTATGCAACAAGCCGTTAAACCTTTGGGTGTCCCCAGTAGGACGAGTGTTGTCTCTTAAGGTTTTCAGCGGATACTACCCGCAAAATCCAAAAGTTAAATGCAAAAAATATTTACAAAATGCAAGATTCAAAAATATTTACAATATGAATGCAAGTTTTTAAAGAAATATCTACAAATGGATAATTTACTTTTAAATATTACACGAATGAGTTAACACAAATTTGGGTCGTCACTATGAAATTTAAGTCCATTACTAATCAAAACTTCAAACAAAAATCATGTTATCATCACAAACTCCTCCAGCTTGGCCAGTTGTTTCGGTACAAACATAGTGCAAATATGAAATGAATTCTATAATCAATACCGACAATCGTAAAACGGCATCTCAACTTCCTTTTTGTTAACAAGTTAGGTCGAATAAGTGAAGAGTGTGCTTGGATTTTAAGTGCTTACTCTCTCTTTATTACAAAATAATTACATTATTACTATTAACAATCACCTAACCGAAAAGACCAAGGTATACCACCCGTGAAAGTTTGGGGTAAATCTTGGCGGATTGTAATAACCCAGAAATCCGAACCAATTTAAAATTTTTATTTTGGCAATTTTGATAAATTTTGAATATTTGAAATGAATTATTTTAAATAATAACGATGAGATATTTATTTGAATCGACGTTAGAATATAATTATTTATTTTTAATTATAAAAGGAATTGAAAATGGCGCGATGGTTTGAAAATTTGATTTCAAATGGATGTACAGGATTCAAAATAACCGAATTTTAGCGAAACAAAAAAATATTAGAATAAATTTGAGAATATCTTTCCAACGAATCCGAAAAATTGAAATTTCTTAGCAGGAATAAAAATTTATGCCCAGTTGAAGATTCAGAATAGTCATTATGGAATTTTTGGCCCTTAAAAATGGAAATTTTGCAAATGACCTCCGTTTTCGGCGAAACCACTTTTTTTGGATCCGGGATGTCAAGATATTGCTAGATTCCAAAATTCGTAATTTTTGGAATTAATATGTGAGCGTGGCGAAGTAAAACGTGTTTTGACTGTTTCAGTTAATTTGGATCGACCAGAAAATGACCATTTTTCAAACAGTCTTCAAATTTGACGAAATTAGTTTTGTTAGGACCATATTGTCAATACGAAAATAGAAATAATTTTTCTGGAATTTTTAGACATACTTATGTGGCCCCGGTAAATTGAAATGCACGTTTAAATTAAATATATATAGATTTATATTTTAATTTTAACAAAAACTGATAGTAACGATAGAATTGGCTTACGATACATATTCCATTGTGTTCGAAATGGGGGTAATTAGCTAGGGGCGACAGCCGTTGGGTCTTGTTTGGGGTTCAAATGGAAAGTCAACACTTGTGGAGAATAAAACAAAAAAATAATAATAAAATAATATATATATATATTATTTACATAACCCCACTTTTTCTGTTTCCCCTAAACCAGAAATCATGATCGATTTCTTCGATCGGAAAATGACCTCCACCCTGCTCCTCTTCGCACCGCCGTTCACCGATGCCGCGCCCCCGGTAGCTATGCCGCCACCTTCTTCTTCTTCCCCTCCTCCTACGCATCCCCTTCTCTCTCCTCTCCTCCATCCAGCAAGCCCCTAATCCATCACCATAAACCCCCTCCTCCGATCAGAGTAAGTTTTCTGATTTTTTTTATTATTTATTTGTTATCTGAATGTTGCTTTTTAATTAGACAAAAAAAACCCTGAAATTATAGATATGTATGCATTTAAAAAGACGAGATTTTTAACAAAGTTCAGATTTTTTATTAGAGAAAAGTTCATATTTTTATTAGAGAAAAGTTCAGATTTTTATTAAAGAAAAGTTCAGGTTTTTATTAGATAAAAAGTAGCAAAGTAAAAAATATGATTTTTATATAGGTGATAGCGCCATAAAAATTGGATTTTTATTATATATGAAGCAAAATAAAAATTTGATCTTTATATAAGAAGTAGAAATATAAAAATATAATTTTTATATAGAAAGAAGCATTGTAAAAATATATGAAGTAGAAATAAAAATATGATTTTTATTTATTGGAATGTAGTGATAAAAATGAGTTTTTTATCTATGAATAGCGTAGAAAAGACTGCGTTGGAATGTCAGGAAAATCCAGACTGTTCTGAAATCCAGAAATAGAATGGAGGAGTGGATCCCAAAGGTGAGAAATCCTCACTTTTATTTTATTTTCTAGTTGAAATATATACTAGGATGCAGACGGTGCTTAGCAGCACCCGACACCCATCGTCCATAGACCATGGATGACTTGTTTGTTTGATTGATTACGTTGTGAAAATTGATTGTGTGATGTGGAATGGAATACAATATTTTGTAGTTAAAAATATTCTATAGTTAAAAATATAATTTTTAACGTGTATATGAATGAAATAAATATTTATAAACAAATCGGATGATTTGTTTGTGTACACACATTTGACTGATATTGATTGAGACGATAAATTTTTCACATCGCCCAACTACACAAATAAAACCTGCGTTTGATCGTTTGAAACCCCACACGGGTATTGGGATGATATATGACATACACTAATCCCAATAATTAGCTATATGTCGATCGATTGATTGTCAGGCTGTAGTAAGCATTAAATATTTATATTTGATGCTTATGCAGTGTAGAATGCACTTTGGATGATGGTGGACTATGTGTGATTGTTGTTGTGTACATGTGTGTATGAAATCCATATAAATCAAATTATATGGTAGTTGACTGTGTCTGATTCCAGTTCAGAAAGAATAAATATTTTAAAATAACGAATATTTTAAAATAATATTCAGTAAAAGATCAAAATATGATTTTGATGTCCGATTTGGGATGGACACGAGATTAGACTAATGCCATTTTGGTATGAATGATATTTATATCGATTTTATTCATTTTTATAATGAATATCGAAAAAGAATTGATTCCAAAATATAATGTTTTGAAAATATTATCATTTATATATCGATGGTATGGAATATTTAATTTTGATTTGAAATTGAATATGAAATTGAAATCGTTTTGAAAACGAATTTAAAACGATTTATAAAATACGTTTTTAAAAAGAAATCGATGTAATATATATAATATATACATTATATATATATATATATATATATATATATATATATATAATGGCCTGAATAGAATGTGCCGCACTTTGGCAGTTCACAAATTTTGACCATTGCGTACAAACGGACATTACAGGAGATTTGACCATCGGATTCTCCTAAAACTGGAACCATTGGGTTCGTATCGCAAAGTGCTTTCTAACGAATATTAGATATTTGAAATCTAATGGTTCGATTTGGAATTATGTCCAAATAAAATTTGGAAAAAGTCGCTGTAAGTGCAGATTGATGGCCGTTTATAGAAATCGACCGTACGGACCTTGATAAAATTATTAAAAATATCAATAATTTGTGTAAAATCATAAGAAATGATTTGGAAAGAATTGGGATGAAAAATTCCATATTTGAAAAGATAAAAATAGGTTTTTATCGAAATGAAATAGTTTTGAATTAGAATAATAAATCCAATATTTTTAAAATAAATAAATTGGATTTGAAATGGTTTTAAAAATAACCAGGATTTCCAATATATGAATTGGAATGGATCTGAATTGAAATTATCTTCGGAATATTCGATATTGGATTCCGTAAGTATGCAGATATTGTGGAGGAATTTGGAAGATATATATATATATATATATATATATATATTTATCGTTATTCCAATACGATGTTTGTTGATTTCAGAATTTGATATTGAATATAAGCCGATATATTTTCTATTCAGAGCCTTGTATTTAATATCAAATTGGATTAAGGGTTCATCGTGAATGGTATTTTTAATAATACTATTCTTGAACCGAATGTAGTTAAGAAAATTAGAAACTGACTGGAGATTAGTTAAGTTGAGTGGTTTCCTGGGTATTGATCTGATGTTGGTTTCGGCCTTCGGAGTTAATACTTAGGGAATTGTTCTCTTGCTATATACGTTTCGAGATTAGTGGATGTGAATTGGGTTTGTTGTGAACTGTGTTTTCAACGACATTTGTTCTTTAACCGATTTACAGTGAAATGTGATTTGGAATTTATAAATCTTTTTATTATGATTTAACAAGAATTTTCCAAAGTAAAGTTTTCCAATTTAAAATTTTATTGAATTGGAATTCGATTTGATAATAATCGAAGTGAAATTCTATGGAAGAAGATTGTTAATACAGATGGAATTCAAAATGTGTTACCGATATTCCATTTGTATTATTGGTCGGATACGGAAATTGATATCGATTATGTATTGATCTGTTCTTCCGTGAAAATTCCATAATTAATGGAATGTGATCTGGGTTTATCGTGAATGGTGTCTTTAATAACACTGTTCTTAAACCCAATGAAGTTAAGAAAATCAGAAGCTAACTGGAGATTAGTTAAGTGGAATGGTTTCCTGGGTATTGATCTGATGTTGGTTTCGACCTTCGGGTTAATACTTAGGGAATTGTTCACTTGCTAATTACAGTTAAAGGCTGATGGAATAGAATGTGATTTTGGGTTTATCGTGAACCGTGTTTTAAATGACATTGGTTCTTTAACCCAGTTAAAAATAGGATATGATTTCCCAAGTTAAACAATCGATAATATTGATTTTTGGGAAGATTAAAACCCAGTGGAGTTTTATTGCATCTTTAATTAGATTGAAATGATATCCAAAGAAAGATTAAAGAATTTTATCTTTGATAAAATTTGTGACGGCCCGCCCCGCACTAGCCTGCATTTACTCCAAAAGTGCGCTATACACATGCCCGACTAGCACGGGACGGTCGTCAGGAGAAAGGAAAGAAGAGAATGAACAAATCAAGGAACCTGCAGAATGTCTCACAGCGCATGGGATAAAATATAATAATAATAATATACTTGTCATAAAACAGGCGAGACAGTGCATAAGCTGATACTAAAACCAACATCAACATCAAAGCAGCGGAAATCCAAATACAGCTTATTATAACTTTTCAAAATCTACTGTCTCTAAACAAAAGAAAGTCAAAGTAGAAGATGCACCACCAATGCCCAAGCAGTGATCTTCAACAATACAGGGAGAATACTATGTATATGTATTACGTGGAAGCCTCCTGCTCGTCTCCGGATCATCTACCCGTGCATCACCATCTAACCTGTCTCTAGTCTGCTCGTGTGAGCACCCAGAGTAATAAGAGGAGACATAAAACTCTGGGTCAGACATAAAGCCTGGTATGAGCGATAAGCATCTAAACAGAATAATAACAGGTATACTAAACCATACCTGAACCTGGACCTGCAACCAAAGAATTAGTACCACATACCGTACAGTACTCTAAGGTGCCATAATAAATAGTGTAAAGAATGCGAGGGTGGGGTGTGCATGTCATAATGATAGCAAATAAATTATCCATAGCAACCATCCTCACATTTCTCACTCAGTGCGTAAAGCATACGATATCTACCACTTTGGAACACTAGACAAATTGAGGTAACGGATGATCCCGACTTGTAGAAACCCTGATATGACCAAGCCAAACACTTGGAGTCATGACCAAACATTTCAATGACCCACTTCATTGGTCGTAGTCCTTGGTTCTACCGATTCCATGATGGCCCTGAATCCTCCTTCGTACTTCCTACCATAGTGGTCCAAAGCTATAGACGTCGATAACCCCTTGGCACGCGTCCCGCAGCAAAGCCCAATCATGAAGCCCACTCATTGGTTCCCAGCTGGATCCTGAGTCAAAGCTCCTCATTTGAACTTCCTTTGCATCTCGGGTTTTGATCGAATTGGAGTTGGTCTTCAAAAGAGTCGTCGCATAGAAGTGGTCCTGAATTCGATTCGGTTTAGATATATACGTATTCCTGCGTGCGGTTCGGTGATCCTTCCCCTTTAGACGTCGGTTCGGTTCGGGTGTCACGCTCCAGTCGGTTCGGTTCGTCCCTCCTGCTCCAGCTTGCCTGCTCCGATCCGATCTCGTTCCCTGGTCTACTCTGATCCGGTCCCGCTCCATAGCTCCGATCTGATCCCCCTTGCTTGCCTCCTCCGATCCGATCTCGCTCCCTAGCCCAATCCGATCCGATCCTGCTCCATGACTCCGATCCGATCCTCTGTCCAACTCCAACTCAAAGCAGTGGCCTTCTTCTTGCCAACCTTCTTCGTGCCAGATTCCAGTTCGGGTCGGATCCCTTGCCCAGCTCCCTACCCGATCCGAAACCCTGCACAACTTTCTGCAACTTTTTCCAGCAACTTGTTTACGCCATTCGACGACGTTTTCGACAAATCTAACCATACTTATCAATCACAAATCATCCCAAATAGTCATATCAACATAGCAAACTAACCACAAACACCAAAACAATGAATTTATATGTCAAAATGGATCAAATGTGCCCAAAACCCCTTATTTTCCCTTAAGCATGTTTAAGCAAATCTAATCACAGGGTTAACAAAACGTAATCAAATCGAACCAAATTTCAACCAGAGGCATAAAACATTATTTAAGAATTTCTAAACATTTTTCCAGAATTTATAGGTGTATAAATTCGCTAATCATCACTAATTACCCTTAATTAACTGTAATTAGTGTCAAAACGATGCTATCACTCACCTTTGCCACAACTAAAACCCCAAAACTGAAATATTCTCTGATTTGGCGTTGTTCCCAATCTTACACAGCAGCTCTACCTCGGTTCTCGTGCTAATACTCCTTGATTTGATGTTCGCTAAGCCTAATCTTCAATTAGAAAGTGATTAAGAGGTGTTTTGAAGAGATTTAGAGGGTGGAGGCCATGGCTAGGTTAAGAGGAATGAATAGTGACGGCTGAAAAATGAGAAAAAGGTATTCTCCAAACCCTAACAGCCCCTTTAAACTCCCAATCCCGAAATTCCCCTTTGGGCCTAGCTGTTAATCACCCGGTTAAGCCCAATTAAGCTGTTTTTCACCAACTGAAACTTGTTTCAGCCATATCTCCCAAATGGTGAGTCTGTTTGGCTAATGTGACCACTCTACGGAAAGAGAAACCATCATCCGGAGACAATGGAAGTGGTTTCAAGTCAAAATTCTTTTCCAGTCAAAAGTTATGGCCAAAACAGTACCAACTAGGGGTAAAATGGTCATTTAAAAATTGGGAAAAATCATGGACATGGGAAATGACCCTAATAGTCGTCTCCCAAAGTTACATGACCATATGACTTCGTATGTGAAAGAAATAAATATTCTATGATCCTATGATGCGTAGAATGCGGGTCGTTACACTCTCCCCCCCTTAAGAAATTTCGTCCCCGAAATTCCTTAACCCCAAACATACAAAGGATCCCGCATGCCTAACAACCACATACAACAATCAAACATGCAAAACAAGCAAACAAGCCTATCCTAGCATGCGGAAAACTAAATCGAAGTCAAAATCTTACCAGGCAAATAGTTCTGGATAAGTCTTCCTAATGTTCTCCTCTGTCTCCCAAGTACAATCATTCTCGTCCTCGCCTCACTGAATCTTGACTAGCTTCATCGCCTTCCTTCGAAGTTGCTTTATGTCGTGCTCGACAATACGGGCCGGCTCGCGGTTCCCAACCGCCTCGGGTTCTACTTCGAAGTCCTCTAACTGATCAGGTGCAATAGTCATATCTGGGTCGTGAACGAACTTCCTTAGTTGGGAAACATGAAATACATTGTGAACTCCCGCCATTTTCTCTGGTAATTCAATTCTATATGCCAAATTCCCGACTAGTTTGAGAACAGGGAATGGGCCAACGAATCTTGGTGTCAACTTGCCTCTCCTGCCAAATCGTATTACGCTCTTCAACGGAGAAATCTTGACAAACACCAAGTCGCCAACGGAGAATTTTAAGTCTCTTCTCCTTTTATCAGCATAACTCTTCTGCCTATCTTGGGCAGCCTTCATTCGTTGTTGAATGGTCTTGATTTTATCTGAAGTTTCCCTCACCACATCTGGTCCAAGCATAAATTTCTCGCCAGTCTCTATCCAACATGATGGTGAGTTGCACGGTCTTCTGTACAAAGCTTCAAACGGAGCCATACCGATACTGGATTGGTAGCTATTATTATATGCAAACTCTACTAGATGCAAATGATCATCCCAGGATCCACCAAAATCCAATATAAATGCTCTCAAGAGATCTTCCAAAATACGATTCACCCTCTCCGTCTGACCGTCGGTCTGAGGATGATATGCGGTACTGAGATGTAACTCTGACCCTAGAGCCTCTTGTAAGCTCTTCCAAAACCCACTAGTGAACAACGGGTCTCGGTCACTCACAATGCTTTTAGGTACTCCATGGAATCTCACTACCCACTTCATATACAATTCTGCCAACTTGGCTGCCGTTCTGGTCGATCTGACTGGTATAAGTCTTGCACTTTTGGTCAATCGGTCCACAATCACCCAAATGCTATCATGTCCCGATCTAGTCCTTGGTAAACCATCGATGAAATCCATCGAGACTTGCTCCATTTCCATTCGGGAATTTCTAATGGTTGTAATAACCCACTAGGTTTCTTTTGCTCGGTTTTAACTAGCTGGCAATTCATGCACTTGGATATAAACTTCCCAACGTCCCTCTTCATCCCTTCCTAGTAGTAAGTCTGCTTCATATCTCGATACATCTTATTACCACCGGGGTGTATAGTCAGTTTCTAGTGATGACACTCTCTAAGCACTTCATCCCTCAATCCATCGACATTGGGTACAACAAGCTTTCCATTCTTTCTAAGCCATCCATCTCGATCAAGCCCATACTTGTTCATCTCCTCATCGATACCCATCTCTAACTTGGAGATGAATTCCAATAGGTTAGGATCGTTCCTCTGACTAGATCCGATCCGCTCAATCAAAGTGGGTCTGACCGTCAAACTTGCTAACATTTCTGGATTCAGTTCGCACTTTGGTCTGAAATCAAACCCTGCGATATACTCCAGTTGCTTCCATTCTAGAAACATAGCGCCTAAGCTGGCATGTCTCCTACTCAATGCATCAGCCACCGCATTACCCTTTCCCGGTGTATATGCGATGTCAAAATCATAGGAAGCCAAGAATTCTAACTACCTTTGTTGCCGGAGATTTAAATCCTTCTGGGAGAAGAGATACTTCAACGACTTATGATCTGTAAATCGCTCAAATCTTTCCCCCAAGAGATAGTGTCTCCACATCTTCAACGCGAACACGATCGCTGCCAATTCCAAATCATGGGTAGGGTATCTTTTCTCGTGCGGTTTCAATTGCCGACTTGCATAAGCAACAACCCTCCCTCCTTGCATCAATACAGCACCCAGTCCGGTACCACAGGCATCCATGTATACCGTCATCTCTTCGTTCCCCTTAGGAATGACTAACACTGGTGCGCTTATCAACTTGTCCTTTAGACTCTTGAATGCATTCTCGCACCTTCCATCCCAGACAAAAGCTTGATTCTTCTTGGTCAACTGGGTCAATGGTGCTGCTATCTTGGAGAAACCTTGGATAAACTTACGATAATATCCAGCTAGCCCCAAGAAACTTCTTCATCTGTTGCATTCTTGGGTGTAGGCCAATCCTGTACCGTAGCCACCTTTGCCGGGTCCACGGTAATCCCATTTTCTGATACAACATGGCCCAAGAATCTCACTTCCCTCTTCCAAAAGTGACACTTAGAAAACTTTGCTTTCAATTGGTGTTTTCTCAACACCTCCATCACTATTCTTAAATGTTCCTTGTGTTCTTCCTCTGTCCTCGAATAGACCAAAATATCATCAACGAACACAAGGACAAACTTATTCAACTGATCTCTGAATACCATATTCATAAGATCCACAAAATATGCTGGGGCATTGGTCAGCCCGAATGGCATGACCAACCACTCATAAAATCCAGACGGCGTCCGAAATGCCGTTTTAGCTATACTCTCAGCTTCCACTGTAAGCTGATGAAAACCTATCGCGAGATCCAACTGAGAAAATACTCTCGCGCCACTCAACCGATCAAACAAATCATCTATCCGCGGTAGAGGATACTTGTTCTTCCTCGTCACTTTATTCAACTCGCGGTAGTCTACACAAAAACGAAGGGAACCATCCGCCTTGGTAGCAAACACAACTGGTGCTCCCAATTCAGAAACACTCCTTCTGATAAATTCCTTCTTCAAAAGATTGCTGACTTGCACCTCGAGCTCTCGCTGCTCCCTTGGTGCCATACGACGAAGTGGCATCACTATAGGCCTGGCATCCTTTACCAAATCAATACGGAACTCAATCTCTCGGTGTGGTGGAAGTCCGGTCACTTCTTCGAAAACATCCGGATACTGGCCAACCACGGGCAAACCTGACAACTCACTATGCGGAATGTCAAGGGAGTTTAGAAAACTAGCCAATACCCCCTCACTGGGTAGACCACCAAACACTATCCTCCGCCCATCATCCGCTCTAGCTGTCACCAAAAAGCCCTCACAGTCTACCACCACCCCGTATCTTTGGAGCCAATCTACTCCCAAAATAATGCCAAACCCAGTGAAGCCCAAAACAAAGAAATCACAAACAAACATGCATCCATGACTCGATAAGACCACATTATGACAAATCATGCTAAGGCTAGTAGAACCACCAATCAGGTTTGTCACTACTAAAGGTCTATCGACAATCTCGGGCTCCAATCCCAACCTATCTACCAGGTCACTAGATATGAAAGAACTGGAAGCTCCGGTATCAAACAAAACTCTAACAGGAACATCATAAACAGAAAGCATACCTTGAATGACGACATTCTTTCCTTTCTCCGCCGCAGTTGGGGCATTCGACAAAGAAGGAATAACATTAAGGGCATATGCTTTCACCATTTGCTTTTCCTTAGGGGGTTGCTGACACTTGTCCTTGTGATGTCCCATTTGGCCACAGTTGAAGCACTTCCTATCCGCTGGCTTGGCCCGACAATTACTAGCATAATGGCCCTTCTTACCACAGCTGAAGTACTCAACATCTTGTTTATTCTTTTTCTTCTGGCCATCCTTAGTCTGGCTCTGCTTCCTTTTATTCTGGGAACTACCCTTGCCTCCACCACTTGCTTGTGGCTTTGGCTCATCTGCAGATGCAACCTCAGTCTTCGGCTTAGGGTAGAGACTCTCTGATCTTAATGCTTTCCCCACAATCGACTCAAACGTCTCATCGATGTGGTTAATAAGCCTTTCCCCTAAGTACTGATCTAACCCAGTTATGAATTTCTCATTCTTCTTCTCGGCAGTATCAATAAGAGATAACCCATACTTTGATAAAGTGTCGAATTCAACAATGTACTCCGAGACAGCTCTGCCATTCTGCTTGAGCTCCAAGAATTTCTTAAACAACACTGACTTCTGGGCGGCTGGAATAAACTTCTCGCTAAAGCGAGCTTTAAACTGCTCCCAAGTAATCTGATCTTCGGGAGTGGCTGCCTTTATAGCATTCCACCAATTCATTGCCCGCCCTTGCAGCTGACGGGACGCTAGCTTTCTCTTCATCGCATCCTCGATACCCAAATCCTCGAAGATACGTTCGCAACTATCCAACCAATCTTGAACATCCATGGCCGACTCCGTTCCGTGAAACGGCTTCCCACCAAGGCTAGTATAATCCTTATTCAGCTTGGCGAAGTCGACCCTCGGCGCCTGCACTATTGGACCACCACCATTCCCATCATTGGGAGCTGCCCTCCGTACATCTCTAAGCATTTCTCTCATGAGGTCAGTAAACATCGTCCTCATGTCAGCAGCATTCCCATTATTGGTTCCCCTACCAGCACCTCTAGTATCTCGGCTCATCGTTAATCTGAAAAAGGAAACGATTAACGACTCCATAGTGGTGCTAGTGCAGTACGACTTCATCCTTATACTGGTAATAGTATATATATATATATATATAAAGCTTTTAAAAACCAAAATAATCACAAATACGCTCTCTCGTATACGTATACTATCTTTCCCTGATAACTTCCCTAGGTTAACTACGCAACCTAGAGCTCTGATACCAAGTGTGACGGCCTGCCCCGCACCAGCCTGCATTTACTCCAAAAGTGCGCTGTACACATGCCCGACTAGCACGGGACGGTCGTCAGGAGAAAGGAAATAAGAGAATGAACAAATCAAGGAACCTGTAGAATGTCTCACAGCGCATGGGATAAAATATAATAATAATAATATACTTGACATAAAACAGGCGAGACAGTGCATAAGCTGATACTAAAACCAACATCAACATCAAAGCAGCGGAAATCCAAATACAGCTTATTACAACTTTTCAAAATCTACTGTCTCTAAACAAAAGAAAGTCAAAGTAGAAGATGCACCACCAATGCCCAAGCAGTGATCTTCAACAACACAGGGAGAATACTATGTATATGTATTACGTGGAAGCCTCCTGCTCGTCTCCGGATCATCTACCCGTGCATCACCAGCTAACCTATCTCTAGTCTGCTCGTGTGAGCACCCAGAGTAATAAGAGGAGACATAAAACTCTGGGTCAGACATAAAGCCTGGTATGAGCGATAAGCATCTAAACAGAATAATAACAGGTATACTAAACCATACCTGAACCTGGACCTGCAACCAAAGAGTTAGTACCACATACCGTACAGTACTCTAAGGTGCCATAATAAATAGTGTAAAGAATACGGGGGTGGGTGTGAATGTCATAATGATAGCAAATAAATTATCCATAGCAACCATCCTCATATTTCTCACTCAGTGCGTAAAGCATACGATATCTACCACTTTGGAACACTAGACAAATTGAGGTAAGGACGGATCCCGACTTGTAGAAACCCTGCTATGACCAAGCCAAACACTTGGAGTCATGACCAAACATTTCAATGACCCACTTCATTGTTCGTAGCCCTTAGTTCTACCGATGCCATGATGGCCTTGAATCCGCCTTCGTACCTCCTACCATAGTGGTCCAAAGCTATAGACGTCGATAACCCCTTGGCATGCGTCCCGCAGCAAAGCCTAAACATGAAGCCCACTCATTGGTTCCCAGCTGGATCCTGAGTCAAAGCTCCTCATTTGAACTTCCTTTGCATCTCGGGTTTTGATCGAATTGGAGTTGGTCTTCAAAAGAGTCGTCGCATAGAAGTGGTCCTGAATTCGATTCGGTTCGGATATATACGTATAACACGGTTCAGTTCGGTGCAATGCTCCATGGTGTATTCCTGCGTGCGGTTCGGTTCGGTGATCCTTCCCCTTTTGGACGTCGGTTCGGTTCGGGTGTCACGCTCCAGTCGGTTCGGTTCGTCCCTCCTGCTCCAGCTTGCCTGCTCCGATCGGATCTCGTTCCCTGGCCTACTCCGATCCGGTCCCGCTCCATAGCTCCGATCCGATCCCCCTTGCTTGCCTCCTCCGATCCGATCTCGCTCCCTAGCTCAATCCGATCCGATCCTGCTCCATGACTCCGATCCGATCCTCTGTCCAACTCCAACTCAAAGCAGTGGCCTTCCTTCTTGCCAACCTTCTTCGTGCCAGATTCCAGTCCGGGTCGGATCACTTGCCCAGCTCCCTACCCGATCCGAGCCCATAACCGATCTGATCCGAAACCCTGCACAACTTTCTGCAACTTTTTCCAGCAACTTGTTTACGCCATTCGACGACGTTTTCGACAAATCTAACCATACTTATCAATCACAAATCATCCCAAATAGTCATATCAACATAGCAAACTAACCACAAACACCAAAAAAATGAATTTATATGTCAAAATGGATCAAATGTGCCCAAAACCCCTTATTTCCCCTTAAGCATGCTTAAGCAAATCTAATCATAGGGTTAACAAAACTTAATCAAATCGAACCAAATTTCAACCAGAGGCATAAAACATTATTTAAGAATTTCTAAACATTTTTCCAGAATTTATAGGTGTATAAATCCGCTAATCATCACTAATTACCCTTAATTAACTGTAATTAGTGTCAAAACGATGCTATCACTCACCTTTGCCACAACTAAAACCCCAAAACTGAAATATTCTCTGATTTGGCGCTGTTCCCAATCTTACACAGCAGTTCTACCTCGGTTCTCGTGCTAATACTCCTGGATTTGATGTTCGCTAAGCCTAATCTTCAATAATAAAGTGATTAAGAGGTGTTTTGAAGAGATTTAGAGGGTGGAGGCCATGGCTAGGTTAAGAGGAATGAATAGTGACGGCTGAAAAATGAGAAAAAGGTATTCTCCAAACCCTAACAGCCCCTTTAAACTCCCAATCCCGAAATTCCCCTTTGGGCCTAGCTGTTAATCACCCGGTTAAGCCCAATTAAGCTGTTTTTCACCATCTGAAACTTGTTTCAGCCATGTCTCCCAAATGGTGAGTCTGTTTGGCTAATGTGACCACTCTACGGAAAGAGAAACCATCATCCGGAGCCAATGGAAGTGGTTTCAAGTCAAAATTCATTTCCAGTCAAAAGTTATGGCCAAAACAGTACCAACTAGGGGTAAAATGGTCATTTAAAAATTGGGAAAATCATGGACATGGGAAATGACCCTAATAGTCGTCTCCCAAAGTTACATGACCATACGACTTCGTATGTGAAAGAAATAAATATTCTACGATCGTATGATGCGTAGAATGCGGGTCGTTACAAAATTAATGGGAACCTTTCCCAAAGTATAAGAATATTTGGATAAAGGAATATTCTGGATAGGAATGAGGCATATGTTGTGTTTTTATAGCACTTGTTTATTATATACGCGAGTTATTCAGAAAGACCGGGTTTATCCCATTCTGAATAACTGATTCGACGATATGTCGAGGATGAAGACAGTGGTCGAAGTCCGGAGGTCTTCACATCGTTTGGATGATTACTGATGTCTTGATTGGGCTGTACACCCAAGACAAGGTAATAAGTGGTGATTGTCCAGACGTACTTGAAGATCGACCGGATATGCGAGGACCTCTCCCCTGTATTGGACATATGGGGGATGAATAAGGTGCCCCCGGTTTCGTTCAGACCCATAATGAACTTGTAAATGGATATGTGTCTGACATCAGATTTCATTTTGTGTAATTGATATATATAGGTTGCATAGCGTGAATTGCCTTTGTGGCATGCTGAGATGCAAATGATCAAGGCTTCTGTTGAAAAGCAGAGTCTTGTGGTTGATGATCAAAGCACGACCCTTGTGGCGTAGCTTTGTGTAGCGTTAGTTCGCGAGCCTCACACCCCAGTGTGGACCAGAAACGGGAGAGGACATCAGGGAGGGCATGCGTTTCCTTCTAGCTAGGAGTGGTGTCAGCATTTTGCACGCCCTGGCATTTTACTTATGTGGATGATGGATTGCGAGGCGCCTCAGTTATATCGGTCGATCCAGGGCCATAGAGTCATTTGGCTCATTTACGCCCCACAGGGCGGAGAAACGTAGTGTTCAGGCATTTTAATCCATATCGAGTGGACAGGCCCGGACGATCCAAGGGCCCACCTGTGTCTGGGTCCTAAGACATGGGCTAGATTGTCTCGAAGCGGTAAGGACGATCCCTTGCCCTGGTTCATAGATGGAAATCCAACTTCCAATACGTGACTTTGCGGTTTTGATTGTAGAGCCTAGTATGGCGACATAGTGGTATGGGGCACTTATGCCGTCTATGATTGATACTTATGATTGAAATTGTTTTGACACTATACACTTATAGTAATAATAAAATATGAAATTTCACATACCGAGCATTTTTGGCTATAAGGTAAAAACTCTATCCTCTGGCTTGAGTTGCATTGTGTGATGGGAGCTGAGTCTTATAATAGCTTCATTGTTCTTTATTTAGCATTGCGCTGTTGTTTTATGCACTGGTATTCTTGGGAGGAAACCCGTTCTGTGCTATACGGCGTGGTCCCTTGATTTACCTAACTTTAAATTAAAGATTAATAACTATTTTAGTTCTCACACCAGTCACATGACTGACCTGGAGTTTATTGTTTTAACCTAAACTTTGGGTGCCCCTATTTTCCCCACGGGCAGTTAGTAGTTTTGGTTTTGCAGATTTATATTCACAGGATCCTGGTTTACAGCTGGAATGATATTCGGAAAGCTCTGTATCTGTATATTCTTTTCAGTTGTGTTTTGTATTATTTTTCCGCTGCATTGTAATTTGTAAATCCCTAATATTTGTCGAATGTGTAATATTTATTTATACTCTGTATATTCTTGTATTCTGATGGAATTGTTGCAATAAGCAATGAAATGTTCTTCTGTTTGTGTTCTGATTCGTCTTGCTCTCAACTCAATCCGAGCTTTCCTTCGCGGGGAAGTTCGGGTCATTTCACGGATTGTGCAGACCGACACTAACTTAGTCAACAAGATGTCGGTAATCCTTAGGTGTCCAACTCATAAAATGAGACCAAGATATACCAACGCTGACATTGTTAACAAGGTGTCGGAAAGAGCTTGGCGGGTTTGCACACCAACGCGAGATGTATTAGCATTGTTGGATACCCTTGGATTATTATTATATATATACATTCTTTTGTATTCTTTTCTTTTTTCATTTTTTTCTTTTTTTCTTTTTGCATAAGAGAGAGAGAGAGAGAGTTAAGTGAGAATATCTTAGCACAGCTTCACGAAAAAGATCTAAAATGTTATCGCAAATAGTCAAAATCAATCATTCATTTAATCGGATTACAATTCAGAAAACATTTCATACTCGTCACCTACGAATTTCCCAATATACCAGTTAAACCTAATTTGCTTATAATTCAAACTTTCCTTTCGTTATCTGCTAAGAGAAGTAAATTTCCAAATATTTAAATTGAACGACCAAAATTATATGCTAACTCCATCATGTCTTATTTAAAAGTAAATAGAAGTGTGAAACTTTTACTCTTTTTTTTGGTAAATGAAAAAAAATGCAAAAAGAGAAAGGAAAAAAATGCTAACTTAAACTATGCGAAACAGAATGAAAATGAAACTCCCCTACACTTGATTTCGACTATGTCCCCATAGTCAATGCATGACACAATGAGTGAATGGAAGCGAAATATTTACATATGTACAAAAAAGGGTTAGTGTGACTTACCAAATGTGTGTGCAGAAAATATGTAGTCATCGAATAGATGAACCAGTCCACAATGGACCAATGGATCAGACTCATAAAGATTATGAGACACAGATTAAGCATAGAAAACCAAATTATAAAGAATTTTATATTACCTTTCAGATTTGGAAAAACAAATTTTGTTTTTTCAAGATTTTGAGTTGCTAATTTTAAAATTTTGAGCTTACAATTGATCCTAAAAATCAAATTGAATTTCTGTAGCAACTAGAGAGAGGTCATCGAGCCGGGTTCAGTAAAAGTTTCAAAAACAAAGTTTGATTTGTCTAGATGTTGTATAAATTGAGCGACGTGTGCATCATTCTCACCCGCACACTTGTTTTGAGAAATATTGTTCGGTTTTTCTTTGATATTTGAAATTTTGTTAACTAAAGGTTCTGTAACGACCCAGCGAATTTCGGCCCCGAAAATCGACATGAACCCCCTTTACCGTAATCATGCCGATCCTCCAAGCACCGAAAACACCGGAACGTTTAGAAAGAAGTTAGAGGGTGAGATAAGAAAGAAAGAAAGTTAGGATAGAAGAAAAAGAGGAATCAACACAGAGTCTCACATCGCAGCGGAACAAAATATATTACAGAAATAAATCTTTACTGGAAACTTTAAAATACTTACAATATTGGAGTACCACACACAGCTGGACAGTTTTGAAATCTGTCCTGATATACATAATCACACAGCGGAATATCATTCATTTGAACATCTTCAGCTCGTCTCTGGACTTCTCAGTACCTGATAACCTGAACCTGTACACTTCGGTCTAACCCGAGCATTTACAAAACACCGGGTCAGTCTGGTGAACCAGAGTGAGAAAAACTCGCACAACAATTAAGGTTATCACACAACTTGATTTTAAAGTTAAAATCCTTTCGAAAGAAAAAGATAATCGTAAGACCGATCCACACATAAACACGGACGGTTTTTACCATACGATAACTCAAATCAGTTTTCGAAAATCAATATCTTGATCTGATATTATGATAATGTCTAGATACAAATAATTAACAAATCTAGAGGAACGCTTGCATCTCACGCTCCCCGTATATAGTATACAATCGGAAACGGCGGGCGCTTATTGGATATTGGAATTCCAACTTGACAAGGTATGGGACCACCTTCCGCACGTGTATCTCTAGAGGCGAATACACAGGGTTCAACAAGAACGTCTTGCAACCCGGCCCTCCCATGACCGACCACACATTTCGCTTGAGTGTATCGAATGTATATCGCCAACGGATGGACTCAAACCACCGTTCCCGAATGGGCAGAATCGATAAAGTAAGAAACAAAAAGGAATTTCTCTAGATAGGTGATTATACACCCTAATGGGAGCGAACCACGTAGCCATGTTGCCTGCCCGATTTTTTTCATTTCCTGGTTGATGAGGCATGAGGTTATAATCTTTTGAACACCTGGCCACCAATCACTTTGAATGCCACATCGTCAGATCCGCCAGGTATCACTGAATACTGATTTCCACAAAAATACTCTGAGCGTTAAGCCAAAGAAGGCGTACGGCCTTCTTCGCCACCAACAGAGATACGTTTGTAGAAAATCAACATATGTAATCCCTTTAGAAATACTTTGTCAGACACTCGTCCATACAAGTCACCGAGGAACAGGATGAACCGAAGGTACTCTCCTACTGCATCCAATATAGGAATCACCCCATGGATCAGTAGCGATCGTCCTTGCAATCCACAGTTTCAACCACGACAGAACCCCAGTATATCTCAGGGTCGAATCAGAGATTGTAAGTGGTTCTTCCGCTTTATGAAGATCTATGGTCTTCACATGCTCCATCTCGATCGTCACCTGATCTCTTCTATATATTTCGTATTTGTTGGTTGGAATGGTTTTCGAATATATATTCGATTCCGGTCTTTCCATACCAACATCCGTAAAAGCCAAACTTGATAGTCGGTTATTTAACTATCAAGCAAACATCCATTCAACCATAAAATATAAATAGAATTTATCATTCAGTATTCAGCATCACTTGCCCTTCTAATTCAAATAATTAAACATCTTCTTTCTCAATATCTTGGAGACTCAGTATTTACTTCTTATTTAATTATGAAAAACCTCTCTACTTCCTTTCTTCTAATGTTTGCAAAACATTGGCTAAACATTATTTAAAAATCCATGATAGAAGAATCAAATCAACTTATTATTCGTAAAACATTGTGAAGTATATTTCATTTATTTATTTCACAGCTTCCAGTGTTTATTCTTATTGAATAAACTAAATCTTATGGTTTTTCTTCTGTGGAAATTCTCTTAGATTTCCTTTTTGACCTCTGGGATTCTCATTCTGTATGTATACCCCCAATGTTTCACTAAACATTGCATTATTATTTCTAAACGAAGTAATATACCCTCACTGTCCTTCGTTTCATCACAACAAATATCATCTTCAGATAATTTCGAAGTCGTTCAAGTTAGGGTATTTAATTACCTCTCAGACCTTAATCAACAACGTTCTTATCTTCAGATAAATATAAGTCATGACCCAAAAACCCATATCTCGTTTCAATACCAATTCAAATTCTGATTAACTAGTTAATCCAAACTATAGCTTTACAATTTCACTTTATCTTTTGGAAACCCCTCTTTTATATATATATATATATATATATATATATATATAAAACCAATATTGCTTAATCCATTGATTATTAAATTTCTTACCAAACATTCCTCGCATTAACTTCCCATTTTGATTAAGTACTTTGTTTCCTAGCTGGGTTATTATCACGGACCTTTTTACTTAATCCTTTTACCAAACTTAATTATAAATCCCCCTTTTCCCATTTCCTTTTTCCTTCTGGGAAATCTCCAGGTCCAATTACCGACCTTAAGTATTTCTAATTCCAAATCAATTTTTTCACTTCTCACTCGCTTTATAAACCTTTTTTCATCTCAGGTTAATCATAACTCCTTTATACCCTCATTTTCCTTTACTTAATCAAATTGTTAAGTAACCCTCCCATTCAAGCTTATAAGTTCGCTTAAACCCCCTTTATAACATCATTATAAACTCGAGTTAAGATTTAAAACTCGTTCAAAATCTCTTTTCAAAATTTAAATCAATCCCAGTAAATTTCTCCTTTAAAATAATATAATTAATTCAAATAACTTCATATAATTGTTTTTACGAAACAATAAATCTAATTCTTAACTGTTGGGTTATTCCCTACTTATCTGCTTATACTTTCTCTTAACATAAGCGGTTACTTTATCAAAAAAAAAATTTACTGCTGACTTATAAACCTTTGAATAACAATAATAATCCTTATTTTCTTTAAAAGTCACTTTATTCAAAATAATATTTTTAAACCTTATTTTGGTTACAAACTAAATTTATACCTCAATATGGTCAGTTCACTTGACGATTAAAAAAGTTCACAATTTTATAATGACTGACTTCTAGACAGTGATGCCACAATACTGAACCAATATATTCACTAGTTAAAACAAATCACATGGTGAATTTTCAATTCAACTGTTTTCGATCAAATCAATTGTTCAATCAAAACTATTTCCTTTATCTGATAACTACACCCATCCATCAGCAAACAGATCACACAACAATTCAAACCATTTCAATCACGTTCAATTAATAAACGTGAACAATCAAGGGGAAATTTCCTTTATCGAATTCGAACAAGGGTCGGTGTCTTACTGGAATTAAATGTCCATTTAATTCCACTAATTAAATAAAAAATAAATATCCATAACTAGCAGATGGTCAACTACTAGCAACCAGAGCACACAGAAATAAAACCCAATTTATATGAAATATAAATCGGAGGAAACTGAGTGAGGTTAACTCACTTTGATCGGTTGGGTCGTTCAACGCTGGTTTTAATTAAATTAAACAACGTTTAATTTAATTAAAAGTTTTCCGTCCTTCCAGTCCTGATAGACACTGCTCCATCCCGATCTCCTCGTCTCTACGGTTCTAACGAGCCTGATTCTGTCAAAATCCGTTAACGTACGAACGAGATATCGTCAAAACAAGTTTTAAATCAAATTAAATTAAACATAGATTTTATATTTGAACTTAGATGGGCTTTACCTTTAACCGGCGGCCCACATACAAACGAACTTGACCCGCTCCTGTTTAAAAACCCTCACCGATCCTTATCCTCATTTCAATCGGCCGCCACAAAAATTTTCATCCCAAATAGAAAAACCGTAATTGCTAATCCTCTACCAACTCGAGATAATCGGCGTCGCCTTCTCCTCTGATCCTCCCGTACCTTCGATCGACTGTCAAACAACAACTCCTACAACCCCTACCGATACCCATTGAGCCTACCACCACTTCCACAGCCTCCACGGCTTTGCCAGTCAACCCCAGACACCCAGATCCAACCGAGGCCTCCGTCGTGAACAACTCCAACGGCAATCAGCCCTACACCGAAAGCTAAGTTTTTCTTTTCCCTTTAAATTTTAGTAATATTTGTTTTGATTTTTCTGATTCTTGAATGGGATTTTCTTTGATTGACTGTGTGTGTTTGTGTGGTCTGTGATGTATGAAACACCATGTCGTGGCCCTTATTTATAGTTGTGGATTGAAACTAGATGAGAAAACTGGCTAAATCATACTGAAATATGTTGTAAAATCATAGGTTTAGGTTCTAGTTTGTTTAGTTCTTAGGTGCTGCTTCTTTTCATTCAGTTGTATTATCAACTGTGGTACTGCTTGATGGACGTTGATGACTGTTTGATGTTTGCGAGATGGTCCTAGCATAGATTTATAAATTACATAGGGTCTTTGCAATGCAGTTGTCTTGTTTGAAAAGAGATAGTGATTGAAATGGGCTAGGTTAGGGAAGATAGGAGCTATGACTTGTTCAACCAAATGTTTGAACTGCAGGTCATGGATTTTGTATTGGGTTTCCTACTCTATGGTACGGTCTTGCCTAAATTTGCATAAAATTGACTGCTTAGCAATTTATTAGTCTGTAGATTTGATATCAAAAATATATACACATTTCAGTTTTCTTTTGCTGTTCATGTCCTTTTTTTTCACAGCTACTCCTACTCTATCTCCTTTGCTGTTTATTTCCAATGCATATTATCTGAAATATATACATAGATTTAGTTGTTTCCTTTTGTTATGTATTGTCTTGTCCCCTCCAACTGAGCATATTTACTTTTTAACTATTTGAACTTATATATATATATTTCTTCATCATCTGATTTCCATAGTTATTCTAGCCATATGGGTTCACTGTTTCTTGGATGAAACAGGTCTTCTTGCAATTTGTATTTTTAATGCAATGTTCTGTCTATCCATTTGTTACTGTTCTATAGTTGTTTAATTAAATTTCTGTATATGGATTTGTTGTTTCAATATATACCTACCTATGCTTGATTTTCCCTAGCTGTTCTTGCGTTGTCCCTTAGCCAATTAGTTGTTTTAAAATATTTAGTTGTACATTTAGCTTTTGCGATTTGATGTTACACCTTTGTTTCAATACGGCTATGCATTGCCTAAGTTGTGCATTTCACTGTTCTCTTTAATTTATTTTTCCCTTTTTTTCTTCTTTACTATTCAAATGATGTCATTACCCTTTTTAATGGGTTTCTTCTTTCTCGCAGATCAAAGAGTTGGGCACTTCGGTTTGGGAAGAGACATGAAGAAGTTTTATTTACAAATGTTGATTCGTGTTTTGAAGTTTGAACTTGTATTAGCTGTTAATGTATATGTTTAGCTTTTTACAGGTTTATGTTGCGGATTTTGGTTTGTAAATTTAATTAGCAAAGTGTATACATATTCAAATG
>JASFAX010005821.1:0-2500 GCA_030737875.1 Allium sativum
CTTCTATGAAGATTTAGTTCATTGTATATCATATAATAAACAAAGCTATTTTGTGTCTGTACCCCCCAAAAATCTGAGCACTCTATTCCATTTCATTATCAAGAGCAGAATGATTGAAAAAAAAGAGTATTGGTATCTCTTAAACTTTTAATATTGAATATAGCAATAGTACCAATTGTACTAAATCCACATATATTTTCCTTATCAATTAGTACTGGGGAAGAAAGGAACTTCCCATATTTATCTGATGAGACATGCGAAACAAAAGAAATAATCTCCACGGTGTGAATTTGTTTGATTCCATTTTGCTCTTCGTCTTCCCTTTCGCAAAAATAGAGAAATGAATTTCTCTATTCATGAGATCCTAGTTCGGGACTGACGGGGCTCGAACCCGCAGCTTCCGCCTTGACAGGGCGGTGCTCTGACCAATTGAACTACAATCCCGGCGAGGTGTATAGCATATATATACTTAGGATTTCATAAGAATATCCTACTCGTCATGTTGGAACGTAACAGATATGCGAATGCTATATTGATATTATATCCACATAAACACGGGCTTTAGTGAAAGTGAGACAGATTATTAGTAACTAGTGATTTTTTATTTTATTATTAAATAAAAATAATCAATCTTTTAATGAGATGAAAAAAAAGATAGAGAAAAATTTTTCTTTATTTCTCTACGAAGCAGGCATTTCCCTTTCTTTTCTATAGGATAAATTAATTATATCTTACTCATGGGACGGGTGAATTCTTGGCCGAGCTGGATTTGAACCAGCGTAGACAGTCGTCAACGAATTTACAGTCCGTCCCCATTAACCGCTCGGGCATCGACCCAGGAAGAATTCTTTATATGCTTATTGATAATCTATGATCAACTTCCTTTCGTAGTACCCTACCCCCAGGGGAAGTCGAATCCCCGCTGCCTCCTTGAAAGAGAGATGTCCTGAACCGCTAGACGATGGGGGCATATTCGCCCGACCGTCATCATACTATAATGATAGTATGAATAGTTTTTTGGAATTGTCAATATAATCTAATGGTATGGCTAGATTTGAACAGTCTTTTTATATTCTGATTCTATAGGATTTGACTTTGAATTGAACGTTTTTTTTTTCTTCAATTTTACTCATTGCTTCGTTTCTTGTTCAGATAAAATATGCCTATCATTATCTCACATTAAGTTAGAAAATTAAAAAACGAGAAAAATTTTATCCCTTTTCTAGGTAAATAGAATTTATTTTTCCATTATTTCTCTTATGAGTCTACTGCATAGATACATATATGCAGTAGACTCATAAGAGAAAATGGCTAAGTCATGAATTGAGCAGGCCCTTTTAACTCAGTGGTAGAGTAACGCCATGGTAAGGCGTAAGTCATCGGTTCAAATCCGATAAAGGGCTTTTTTCATGAAACTCGAGTCTTTGTCTTCGTTTTTCATCGAAAAATAAGGATATTTTTGATAATAAAAAAAAGGCAAACACTATTGTATTATTTATAATATAATGAGCTCTTATTATTTGATTTTGAGTTTTAATTAATAATTTAAAAGTTTGAACATTTAATTATTATTATGTTGACTAATTGAACTTAGTGGGTGGGGGCTTCTAGCCTGTAGTGACATAATAGTCCTTTTTATATCTTATTATTATTTATTTAAATATTCCAGGAAACATAATATAAATATTCTAGATATCCAACCCCTATTTATTAATCACAACTAAAATATTTCTACTTCCCTATTGTTCCACCAAACCTACCACAAAATGGTAACTAAAAAAAAATAAGTGGACCTGACCCATTAAATCATGACTATATTGGCTATTCTGATATTTAAATTCGATATATATTAAATTGTAGAAAGCGGGTTTTTTATTTCCTTTTTTAGTTTCTTAGATCACAAAAGACAAGAATTTGTCGATATTCATGATTTGATTTTCTTGTTAATAGACGCTCTATAGGAATAAATCGCTATTCTTTTCCGATACATATAATATATATATATAAAATATATTGAAAAAGGATTTTCAATATCTTTCCTTGATTTCAAAATCTGATTCCCATATTGTTTTGTTGTTTTATTTCAGCAATGCAAATAGATAACGAAAGCGAGAAAGGGGCCTTCAGTTCCAGTTTATCATTAGTTCATTTAATATTTCATTTAGGGGCAAGGAAAAAGAAATTTCCTTTTTTTGTTGGACTCGTTAAAAGATATATTCTGGAATCTGAGTTACAGGACAACTTAGGGTTCAAATGGTTATTATAGTAAAGACTAGTCGAATTGCACTCATGGATTTACCTAGGTCGGTTTATCAACCAATAGAAAAAAAAAAAAGAATTATTCTTTTTTTTTTTCGAAACCCATTGTATTCTAAAGGGCATGGAACAACGAATCGTCCATACATAATTGAACTATCACATGCCCTGAAAATGAGATGACGTGTTCGGAAATGGTTGAAGTAGTTGAATAGGAGGATCACTATGACTATAGCTCTTGGTA
>JASFAX010005821.1:5000-34604 GCA_030737875.1 Allium sativum
ATAAATAAAAAATTTAATCCCACAATAAAGAAAAAGGAGAGAGAGGGATTCGAACCCTCGATAGTATCAAAACTATACCGGTTTTCAAGACCGGAGCTATCAACCACTCAGCCACCTCTCCCAGAGGTAATCTCCATTTTATTCCTACGAATAGAACATGACCATATGAGATGATACACTAACTACCTGTATGTAGAAACCTCCCGGATTGAATCTATGTTTCGATATATCTACCTAATATACTATATATATATAATATGTGCATGATATAGTATATTATATCCGTTTGTGAAGTAATTACGAAACTCCCTTCGACTCCATGTCCGAATAAAATAAAGCGGTAATAAGTTCTAAAAAATCAATTGATTAATTCATGGTAAAATCCCTCCGCGATGCATTTTATTCCAATTTTAACGAAGCGGGGGATCAAATGGTATAGTTCATTTGTTGGTAACTTGGAGGATTAAAAATATGACTATTGCTTTCCAATTAGCTGTTTTTGCATTAATTGTGACTTCATCAATCTTACTTATTAGTGTACCCGTTGTATTTGCTTCTTCTGATGGTTGGTCAAATAACAAAAATGTTGTATTTTCCGGTACATCATTATGGATTGGATTAGTTTTTCTGGTAGCTATCCTTAATTCTCTCATCTCTTGAACTTCTTTGGCATTTTCTCGACCCCAAAATGTCATTCTTTCCCCCAATTTTGTATTGTGAGACACATGTAAATTCAATCTGAGTAAAAAAAATTCTATGAAATTTGTTATTAGTTATTAATTAACTATTTATAAGAATCTTATTTTAATTGGAATCTTACTTTACTAGTATTTATCTATGGCCCTGCGCAAATATGATCCAGACGCATATATGATATATCATATATGTCATATATGTGTGGACATATGCATATGTTTTAGAAATGCAAAAATGCGGATATGGTCGAATGGTAAAATTTCTCTTTGCCAAGGAGAAGATGCGGGTTCGATTCCCGCTATCCGCCCATGATGAAGTAATGTACTATAATAAGAATAAAATACTATAGTTAGAATAAAAATTCAGTAAAAATTCAGTATAGTCTATTACTATTATGATACTTACTATTCTATTTATATTTTTTTTCTAGTAGTTTTATCTTTCCTTTTGTTCTTGTTTCCCTCTCATCCAAAAACAAAAATAGTAATTAATTACTAGTTAACAGAATAACACAAGACCTAAAAATAAAACTTTTTATTTTTAGTGACAAAAAAAATGTTGCGGAGACAGGATTTGAACCCGTGACCTCAAGGTTATGAGCCTTGCGAGCTACCAAACTGCTCTACTCCGCGCTAAAGAACTAGGAACTAACGGGTCAAGAAGGATTGGATATGCCCTCTACCATATCTATACAAATAGAATAGTCTATTTATACAAAATGGTAAAGAGGGCCCCTCTATGATCTATGATCATAGAGATCCGTACAAACCAGAAACGATATTTTTATCCTTACCAACTGGATCTTGTTGCGCCGGGTAACAAACACGCATGAACTATTTCTCGAAGTACGTGTCCGGATAGTCCAAAGTCTCGATAGTTAGCTCTAGGTCTTCCAGTCAAAAAACAACGTCGATGAAGACGTATAGATGCACTATTACGTGGTAAGGATTGCAATTTTCCATGAATTTCCCATTTTTCACTCAACGACGGAACCTTGCTTATTTCTTTTTTTAAGGATCGACGAATCAAATGATATTTCTGTTCCAATTTCTGTCGTTTCTTCTCCCTCTGAATCAAACATTTTCTTGCCATAATGTTCAGTTCCTATTATTATCAATAATACAGTTCGGATCCTAGATGTAAAAATAAAAGAAGGGGAACCCCCTCTTCATTGAAAGAAATGAGATTGTTGCTGACACAGTAAAAAAAAGAACTAAATTAACCAAATTTTCCTGATGTAGAGGCAATCAAGAAAGCTGCATAAGTGAATATATAACCCACAGAAAAATGTGCTAATCCAACCAATCTTGCTTGCACGATGGAAAGAGCCACTGGCTTATCTCTCCATCGAATCAAATTGGCCAAAGGTGTGCGTTCATGAGCCCATGCTAAAGTTTCAATTAATTCTTGCCAATATCCCCGCCAGGAAATTAAGAACATAAATCCAGTAGCCCAAACGAGATGTCCAAATAAAAACATCCACGCCCATACCGATAAACTATTCATACCAAAAGGGTTATATCCATTGATAAGTTGTGAAGAGTTTAACCATAGATAATCTCTTAACCACCCCATCAAATAAGTGGAAGATTCATTAAATTGTGAAACGTTACCCTGCCATAATGTAATATGTTTCCAATGCCAATAAAAAGTGACCCACCCAATAGTATTTAACATCCAGAAAACTGCCAAATAAAACGCGTCCCAAGCAGAAATATCACAAGTACCCCCACGTCCCGGGCCGTCGCCGGGCCGTCGCAAGGAAAACTATAACCGAAATCCTTTTTATCTGGCATAATTTAGAACCACGTGCATCTAAAGCACCTTTTACTAAAATCAATGTAGTTGTATGCAAACCTAGAGCAATTGCATGATGAACCAAGAAATCTCCCGGACCTATTGTTAAGAAGAGTGAATTATTATTTTCATTAATAGCATTTAACCAACCGGGTAACCATATGCTTCGACCTGCATTGAATGCTGGTCCAGTTGTTGAAGATAAGAGAACATCAAATCCATAGGAAGTCTTGCCATGAGCAGATTGTATCCATTGGGCAAATATAGTTCGATCAAGATTTGTTTTTCCGGAGTACCAAAGCGAGCATGACGTCATTATGAACATAAAGACCTAAGGTATGGAACCCTAGAAAGAGACTGACCCAAACTTAAATGAGATATGATAGCTTCCTTATGGTCTAACATTCTTGCCAATACATTATCCTCATTCTGCTCCGGATTATAATCTCTAATGAAGAATATAGCTCCATGAGCAAAGGCTCCTGTCATTTATGAACCCTGCGATGTATTGGTGATGAGTATATAATGCAGCTTGAGTAGTAAAGTCTTGTGCTATGAATGCATAAGCAGGTAAAGAATACATGTGTTGAGCTACTAAAGAAGTAATAACCCCTAAAGAGGCTAGAGCGAGGCCTAATTGAAAATGAATTGAATTGTTGATTGTATCATAAAGACCTTATGTCCACGCCCTAATCGACCCCCCGGAGGAGTATGTGCTTCTAAAAGATCTTTGATACTATGTCCAATTCCAAAGTTCGTTCTATACATATGACCAGCAACAAGAAAAATAAATGCAATAGCTAAATGGTGATGGAGCCATATCGGTTAACCATAAACTTTGCGTTTGTGGATGGAATCCCCAAGAAGGGTTAGAATGGCAGTTCCCGCTCCTTGGGAAGGTACCAAATAAATGACTACTGGAATCAGGGTTTTGGGCATAAAGATTCCACTGACCCGTAAGAAGTGGTTCCAACCCTTGGGGATAGGGTAATACGTCTAAGAAATTATTCCATCGTACGTATTCCCCCCTAGATCCGGGAATAGCGACAGAACTAAATGTCCTGTCCAAGCAAGGAGCTTACTCCAAAAAGTCCTGACAAATGATGATTGAGGCGAGATTCGGCATTTTTGAACCAGGAAACACTCGGTTTCCATTTAGGTTGTAGGTGTAACCAACTCGCTATAAGGATATAGCAGAAAGAAATAATAAAAAAGAGCTCCGGTATAAAGATCTTCGTTAGTGCGTAATCCGATTGTATACCACCACTGATAAACACCGGAATAAGCGATATTTACTGGGCCGGTAGCACCTCCTCGAGTAAAGGCTTCTACGGCCGGTTGACCAAAATGAGGATCCCAAATTGCATGAGCAATAGGTCTCACATGTAAAGGGTCCTGTATCCACGACTCAAAATTTCCTTGCCAAGCTACATGAAATAGATTTCCGGACGTCCATAGAAAAATTATTGCTAACTGTCCCAAAGTGAGAAGCAAAAATATTCTGATAAAGACGTTCCTCAGTAATATCATCATGACTCTCAAAGTCATGTGCGGTAGCAATACCAAACCCAAATACGACGAGTAGTGGGATCCTGAGCTAAACCTTGGCTAAACCTTGGAAATCTTAATGCATAATGCCTTTCAAATCCTCCTAGCATTATCCTACTGCAATAATTCTGCTAAGAGAATGCCCATGTTGTGGCAATTCACCCAGAAGGTAATGCGTTACTCCTACAGCACGTCCTTGTACAATGCTCAAGGCTCTAGGCTGAGTAGCAGGAGCAACTTTAATTTGTTATGAGCCCAAACAATGGATTCAATGAGTTCTTGCCAATAACCGCGGCCGCTGAATAGAAACATTAACTAAATGCCCAGACAAAATGAGCACCTAAGAAAAAAAGACCATATGCAGATAATGAAGAACCATAAGACTGAATTACCTGAGATGCCTGTGCCCATAAAAAATCCCGAAGCCAACCATTAATAGTAATGGAACTCTGTGCAAAGTTTCCTCCTGTTATATGAGTTACCACCCCCTGATCACTTATAGTACCCCAACATCCGACTGCATTTTCCAACTAAAATGGAAAATGACTACTGAAATTGCATTGTACATCCAGAATAAACCTAAAAAGACATGATCCCAGGGCGGATTACTTGACATGTCCCCCCCTCTTCCAGGCCCATCGCAAGGGAAACGAAAACCGAGATTTGCTTTATCGGGTATCAAACGGGAACTGCGAGCAAATAGAACACCTTTCAGTTAGTATCAATACAGTTACATGAATCGTAAATGCATGAATGTGATGGACCAAAAAAATCTGCAGTTCCTAACGGAATAGGTAACAAAGCTACTTTGCCACCTACTGCCACTAACTCACCACCCCCCAAGTTAAGCTGGTACTTGTTGTGTGCACCGGGAGCTGTTACGCCAGGTGCTAAAGCATGGGTATTTTGTATCCATTGAGCAAAAGATAGGCTGTAATTGTATAGCGGTATCTGAAAACATATCTTGGGGACGTCCTAAAGCACTCATGGTATCATTATGAATATACAAACCAAAACTGTGAAAACCTAGAAATATACATGCCCAGTTTAGGTGTGATATGATTGCATCGCGGTGCCTAAGGACACGACTAATAGATCATTGTATCGAGTAGTTGGATCGTAGTCTCTTACCATAAAAATGGCTGCATGTGCAGCAGCACCAACTATAAGAAAACCACCGATCCACATGTGATGTGTAAACAACGAAAGTTGTGTACCATAGTCAGTAGCTAGATATGGATAGGGGGGCATGGAATACATATGGTGAGCTACAACAATAGTTAAAGAACCTAACATAGCTAGATTAAGAGATAATTGAGCATGCCATGACGTTGTTAGGATTTCATAGAGACCTTTATGGCCCTGGCCTGTAAATGGACCTTTATGAGCCTCTAAATGTCTTTAAGGCCATGACCAATACCCCAGTTGGTCCTATACATATGCCCGCGATCAAGAAAAGAATTGCAATAGCTAAATGATGATGAGCAATATCGCTCAACCACAGACCTCCTGTTATTGGATCTAATCCTCCACGAAACTCAAAAAATCCGCGTATTTTGACCAATTCAAGGTGAAAAAAGGGGTTGCTCCCTCGGCAAAACTGGGAAAAAGTTGAGACAAAAGATCCCGATTCAAGATAAATTCATGAGGAAGCGGGATCTCTTTAGGATCAACTCCAGCGTCGAGAAATTGGTTAATTGGTAAAGATACATGGATTTGGTGTCCCGCCCAAGAAAGAGACCCAAGTCCTAGTAACCCTGCTAAGTGATGATTCAACATCGATTCTACATCTTGGAACCAAGCTAATTTTTGGGGCGGCTTTGTGATAATGGAACCAACCAGCAAAAAGCATTAACAATGCAAAGACCAATGCACCAATAGCAGTACAATAGAGTTGTAATTCACTAGTTATTCCAGATGCTCGCCAAATCTGAAAAAAACCGGAGGTTATTTGTATTCCTCGGAAACCACCGCCACATCGCCATTTAAATATTTCTTGACCTACTATTGGCAAACTACTTGAGCACTGGGTCCAATGTGAGTAGGATCACTTAGCCATGCTTCATAATTGGAAAAACGGCGCCATGGAAGTACATACCACTCAGCCAAAGAAAGATAATGGAGAGTTGACCGAAATGAGCACTAAATACTTTTCGAGAGATCTCCTCCAAATCGCTGGTATGACTATCGAAATCGTGAGCATCAGCATGTAGGTTCCAGATCCAAGTGGTAGTATCGGGGCCTTTAGCTATTGTCTTGAGAAATGACCAGGTCTGGCCCATTCCTCGAAAGGACGTTTTTACAGGATCCCTTTCTACAACAATTTTCACTTCGGGTTCCGGCGAACGAATAATCATTAAGTCCTTCCTCTTTCCGGACAACACATACAAAGAGACCCGCCAACAGTCAAGTTTTTAGTGAACCTATGAAAGATAGATGAAAGATAGATATTTTTTTTATAATAATAATTAGTTTTCTTCTTTCCCTTATCTCCCATTCAGCTATTTATTTTAGTTATTCCACTAGAGCAATTATGATATTGAAGTCGATCCGGGGCAAGTGTTCGGATCTATTATGACATAACGATTAGGTGCCTAACGGACTCTTTGGGCGGAAAATCTTTTCTCGGCGTAATTTTTTTTGCAACCTAGTCTAATTTATTTCTATCTAAATATAGAAGTGCCCATAGAAATCGAATTTCATAGAGCATAATACCCTATTACTTACTTTTTTTTATTACAAATTACAAGATCTCGTTCATTAAAATTAATAAGATACATCGAAGGTATCTTTTCTTAGTTCTACTTCTACTCTTATTCTGTACGGTATCCATATCATTTATACCTATAAGATACCATACAAAATGGAATTATTTTACAAGGAAGGGATATAATTAAATTCTAAATTAGATCTTATCATGTCATGGTAATGATCTATTTTATTTGCTTGATGGATCCAAGAATAAATTCTACTGAATTAACGAATGGTTTTATTCGAAACGTCTCGTGATTTTTAACCAATTATGTGCTTCAATATAATTACCTGGAGTAAGCGCTATAGCTTGTTTCCAATACTCAGCAGCTTGATCGAACCACGCCTCCGCAATTTCAGAATCACCCTGTAGAATGGCTTGTTCTCCGCGGTTGGAATAGGTGGTTCAATTCCTTCCCTTAGAACCGTACTTGAGAGTTTCCTACCTCATACGGCTCAGCAATCAATTCTTTTTCCGGTATCATCTTATATTTACCCTATTCCCCTAGACTAACTGAATTCTATTATGAGAAATAAATCCCATTTTTCTTGGTTAACCAGAAAAAAATTAATTACATAAGTTTAAAATTCTAATTGTGATCAATAATTAGTTTTATCTTTTTTCCCACCTTAAGAAAAATGAAACATTGATATCCCCTATATCGTTATAATTTTCTGAAAGGTAACTATCTCGGTTTCATATATGAAATTTATATAGAATCTTTGAAAAAGGACTTTCTTCCATAAGAAAAAAGAACTTACTATCTTTGGGATCTGATGCTACACCGCTGCTCAATACTTTAGTGGATCGACTCTATTACATAAGTTGATTCCTAACTTTATATATCATTTCATGACATAAGTAAGCAGTTTTTAACTGTATCGACCCAAAAGCTCGCTAATTGATCTTACGATGCTTTTTTTATCAATTTGATTCTTTATCCATAGAATATAGTATGTAGGCTTTATCTATATCTATTTATTTCCTTTTTTGTTATCATGAGGTTTCTTTCCTTGCTACAGCTGGTAAAAATCGTTGCTTTGAACGATGCATATGTAGAAAGCCTTTTTTTCTAGTATTGACTAGTTAATTTTATCTTTTTTCTTTCTTTCTATAGTGGAGATAGTCGCACGTAATGACAGATCACGGCCATATTATTAAAAGCTTGTGGTAAGAATGGGTTTCGTTCTAATGCCCGGAAATAGTATTCCAAAGCCTTTGTATGCTCCCCGTTGCTTGTGTGTATAAGGCCTATATTATAAAGTATATAACTTCGATCATAGGGATCAATTTCTGATCGCGTAGCTTCATAATAATTCTGTAAAGCTTCTGCATAATTTCCTTCGGATTGAGCTGACATCCGTTACGGTCGTTCATTTATTTTATTCAAAAAATCTCCGCTCCAGAACCGTACGTGAGATTTTCATCTCATACGGCTCCTCCCTTCTGTGCATAGTAATAAGGGGAATAAGTCATGGAATCTAAATTTCACTATTCTCATTATGAACTGAACTGACAGGAGCTGGTATTTTTACAAGAAATCTCTAGCTAGCCTTCCCGCAAGAGGTTTTTTAAGACCTATCATATTAGTACTAGATAGAAATGGTAACTCCAACGATTTCTTTGTCCTCAACGCTTACTATTTCCAGGAATTAGTCACTTCAACAATCTTTGATGGTTATACGAGTATCCAAAGTACGAACGAGATGGATGTTTGTTGTCCCAACCATTCTTGTTAGCCCCGATACCGATAAGGAAAAGGGTAATGTTTACCAAAGTTTTTGTGTTGTTGATTCCTAGTGTAGTGCTTCTTCCCCTATGCCGCCTATTGGTACTAGTGGAGTAGGATTGACCTGCAATACAGAACCTATAGGTATAACCTTTCGTTTAATACTAAAATCGACAATAAAGATATCTGAGGCTGGATCAATCGAGGATACACGACAGAAGGAATTGTTCTATCTCCAAACTTTACCTTCACTAAACGTAACTTTATTTCAATAATTTGGTTCCTTATATTCCGAACTGCGTCTTTTTCTCGTAAGACTTCGTTGAGGGCTAAAAAAATAAGAACAAAAAATCAAATCACACCATCTCTATAATAGGTAAATGCTTTTTTTTCTCCTGAAGTTGTCGGAATTATTCGTAATAAAATATTAGCTATAATTGAGGAGGTCTTATCAATAAAATTTCCATTTATCCGAGATCTAGGCATAATTAGTAATCCATTCTATAATTCTTCTCACTACCCTCTCGGGGAAAATGATCCCACAAAAAGGAATTGTAGAGTACAAAATAACATAAAAACAAAAACATTCTTGTGTACCTTCTGTTCAAATTTTACCTTTTTTTGACAAAGAAAGATGGGAGACTTTTGAATCAGATTGAATTTTATAAAATATCAATTTTGTAGTATACAAATGCACGGAACTATTACTATTTCATCTAAGTTAGATAACCAAGGACTTTATTTTACTATGGATTCTTATAACTCGAATCTAATAACTCAATAAATTTAGATTTGGTTATGACCCAAAAAGTAAAAGGATGACTAATGATTATACAATTGAATGAAATGTCATAGAAAAATTCATGGTATGATTCATAAATTTATAATAGGGTAGATGGATGATAAGAGAGGTTGTTTATAAATATGGAATTGGAAAAGAAACTTTTTTCCTATGGATTCACTATTCACTCGGTTTCTGGTCAATAATAGGATTATATAGGAAAGATGGCCGAGTGGTTGAAGGCGTAGCACTGGAACTGCTATGTAGGCTTTTTGTTTACCGAGGGTTCGAATCCCTCTCTTTCCGTTTCTGTTAATTCACCATCGTTACCGAACTACAATATATCAAATCAAATAAAAACGCATTATATTATTCCAACAGCTTTATTTGATAAAAATTATGATTCCTAATTACTGTGGTATGGGTACGTAAAAGAAAAATCTTGTGGAAAGAGCAAAAAAAAAAATTCTACTGCGTATCAATTTGTAATACGTGAATAACAAAATACGGATTAAGGCCCTTAGATCTATTTCCTTCGTCGAAAAAGGGACGGAATTGTCTAAACCCCTTTTCTTGTTATGTTCGTTAGGTTCAAGTCTGACGAGAATAATATTCTACGACTAATAACTCATTTATTTTTAAACCGATCCATTTATTATCTATTATTTGATTTACTAAGCCTTTATATTGGAATGAATCAATAGTCAAATGGTTTGGCACTCCTTCCTGAGGAGATGAAGCAATATAATTTTGAATCAGAGCTTTTGATCTTTGTTTATCCTTCGTAGTAATAATATCTCGGGGTTTGCAACGATAACTTGGTATATCCACTATATGACCATTAACTAAAATATGTCTATGGTTAACTAATTGCCTGGCTCCGGGAATGGTCGAAGCCATACCCAATCGAAAAAGTATATTATCCAACCGCATCTCAAGTAGTTGTAGTAAAACCTGGCCTGTTGACCCTTTGGCTTTTCCAGCGATATGTACATATCTAAGTAATTGTCGCTCTGTCAGACCATAATGAAAACGCAATTTCTGTTTTTCTTCTAAACGAATACGATATTGCGATCTTTTCCCGGAGCGCAATGGGTTTTTAAGATCACTTCCGGATCTAGGTCTTTTACTAGTTAATCCCGGTAAAGCCCCCAGACGGCGTAGTTTTTTGAAACGAGGTCCTCGGTAACGAGACATAAAGTAAAAACTCCTTTTTATTTTATTGAAATTTCATTCATTTTACAGAAGAAATCGAAATTAAGACTGAACTAAAGAATAAACAAAGCAAAGCGAAATCTATATAGAATGAAATGGATTGTGTTAATATCCAGATTTGTTGTTGTATATATATAGAAAGAAGATTAAGGCTCTGTTTTATGATTTATTATATATATATAAAATATAAATCTAATTGGATCTAATCAACTTTTTTTTAGAATTACCACGACATAATAGATTAGTGACTCAACGTTTGTAGAAATGGAGAGATTCTCAATTATGGAAAAATCGATAGAGAAAAAAGCCGGCTATCGGACTCGAACCGATGACCATCGCATTACAAATGCGATGCTCTAACCTCTGAGCTAAGCGGGCTCACATAACAGAAATAATGCATAGGAATTCAAGAGACTACCGGATCCCCGCTATTAGCTGTAAAGTTCGTATGAACTATATATTTAATATAAACTATATATTATATATTCTAGTTCATTAAAATTAATATGCAAATTAATATTAATAATATATTTAATAAATAAATAGAATAATATGACTAAATAGAATTTTATTCTAATAATGTAACAGATCTAATAATGTAACAGAAAAAAAATATCTGACTAATTTCAATTTTATTATTATACATAATAATTATTGATGATATACATTTACATTACTGTTATTTTTTAGCCTATTTAGAATTTACATTATTTATCTTATTTACATTATTTATCTTAATTTAATATATATATATATATTTAATATATATTTTTTACATTCCATTATATAATAAACTATAATAAAAATATAAAAAATTTCTTTTTTATATTTTTATTTTATTTTAATTTTTAATAATAAGATATTGAAAATACCAAAAAATTGGAATTCCTTTTTTAGATTTGAGAATAGTTATAAGAAATAAGGATTCATATTATAGCGGATCAGTCCAAAGATACAACAATAAAAATTATAATCAGACATTCCTCTGATTTCGTTCGAAAAGGGATGAAGATAGGACAAAAAAACAATAAGGAAGAATATCGACCCTTCCAGTATTCCAAAGCACACTCTAAAAAAAAAGGGGGGGAGGGGGACGTATATATATGTGGTATATACCTCTCTATATTGAATTGTGGATACATCAATGATAGAATCATTTCTGATTGAAACAAGATGATTCATACAATAGAGGTGGAACGAGAGGGGATAGCCAAAAAAATAAAATAGGCATACACAATTTTTTAATATAGGAATCATTATATAATGAACTCAATGGTTCCAAGATAAATGAAAAAGTTGGGTAAAATTACAACTGGATCCTTGTCTAAAGGGGGGATATGGCGAAATTGGTAGACGCTACGGACTTGATTGGATTGAGCCTTAGTATGGAAACCTGCTAAGTGAAAACTTCCAAATTCAGAGAAACCCTGGAACTAAAAATGGGCAATCCTGAGCCAAATCTTTATTTTTTGAAAAACAAGGTTTTAAAAAATAGAATAAAAAGGGATAGGTGCAGAGACTCAATGGAAGCTGTTCTAACGAATGGAGTTGACTACGTTGCGTTGGTAACTCAAATTCTTCTATAACAAAAAAATGATTAATCGGACGAGAATAAAGAGAGAGTCCCATTCTACATGTCAATACCGACAACAATGAAATTTATAGTAAGAGGAAAATCCGTCGACTTTAGAAATCGTGAGGGTTCAAGTCCCTCTATCCCCAGTAAAAAGCCCGTTTTACTTCTTTACTATAATTCTATTTTTTTTATAAGTGGTTCAAAGAAAATTCAATATCTTTCTTATTCATTTTACTCTTTCACAAATAGACCCCAAGTGAATTATTCACAGCTCATCTCATTTTCCTTACATTCACAAAGAAAGTCTTCTTTTTGAAAATCGAAAAAATTAGGGAATAGCTCATTTGTGTAGAGCAGAGGCTTGAAAATCCTTGTGTCACCGGTTCAAATTTTGTTCCTAAATTGTTGGGATAGCTCAGTTGGTAGAGCAGAGGACTGAAAATCCTCGTGTCACCAGTTCAAATCTGGTTCCTGACACATAACTAATCGATTGAAAAGATATTTATACCTCTTCAAATTAATTGAAGCGGGTCAACATACAATACATATTAATAATCTAGAGCGCAATACATATTTTTTATATAGATGTATAGATCCATCTATATTTGGAGATGGTAATAAAAAAAAAATAAGTTGTCTAAAAAACTTCCAAGTTTATTTTATAGGAGTTGAAGGATAGAACAAGTAAGGATATATTTTATACACAGAAACAAAATCTGTTCTTTTTTTATTTCGTATTTTCTTTCCTATTTATTCTATTTCTTCATTCTTGTTTATGCTACTTTCAAGGGTTCATCTAAATGACATGCGCGGTACAAAGTTTATAGTGCAGAACTTTTTTGATTTATCTATTATATTGTTTCTGCTCAAACGAAATTCATAATATCTTCAAAATTGGGTAATATCAATGAAGTCTTTTTTAGCTTAGTCTTAATATTTTTTATCTTAGTCTTAATATGAATTAGAATCCAATTATTCTCTAGAACAAAATGAAAAATATTCCTTGACTTGAATAAAAAAATCTGGAGTCATGTTATATAAGTGAACATTCGTTTCTTATCATTCAATGAGCATCTTGTATTTCATAAAAATTGGGGGTAATATAGTCCTTACGTAAGGGCCAGCCTATCCAACTTTCAGGCATCAAGATACGTTTAAGACGTGGATGATTATCATAAGAGATTCCCAACATATCATAAGATTCCCGTTCTTGAAAATCGGCACTTCTCCAAATCCAGAAAACAGACGGGATTCTAGGATTACTTCTTTGGGCAAATACTTTTATGCATACCTCTTCCGGCTTATCTATACCATACCGTATTTTCGTAAGATGATACACACTAGCTAAAAATCCGCCAGGTGCTACATCATAGGCACATTGGGAGCGTAAATAATTGTAACCATATACATATGAAATGACAGCAATGGAGTCCCAATCCTCAGTTTTTATTTGTAGAGTCTCTATTCCTCGGCAATCGAAACCCAAAGATCTATGAATTAGTTCATGCTTGACTAGCCAATCAGATAAACGAACCCCCATCTTCTCGATTTCTCCCACATTTTTATTTGTATGAGTATTTAAAATTTCCAATGAAATTTTGAAAGATTGACTTGACCCACTCTTTCTTATTCTGCACAAAGGAACCTTGCCTAATTCACTAATTCATGTGGAGATACTGAATTTTTGGATTTGAAAAATACTTCAGAGATACTTTCTGAAGTAGATGGTGATTGATAGAGTAATCCTTGCTCGTAATTTCCAGTATGAGTACTACGTCGAACATAAAACTTGTGATTAGTAGTAAAACACCGATTTTGCTGTTGGGACAAAGTTCTATCTTCAAAGATTTCTCGGGATATCTTCTTACGAAGTTTCGTTATAGCATCGATAACTGCTTCTGGTTTAGGCGGGCAGCCCGGCAAATAGACATCCACGGGAATTAACTTATCGACTCCCCGAACAGTACTATAAGAATCAGTACTGAACATTCCTCCTGTAATAGTACAAGCTCCCATAGCAATGACATATTTTGGTTCAGGCATTTGTTCATATAATCGTACTAAAGACGGAGCCATTTTCATTGTTACGGTACCGGCTGTTAAAATTAGGTCTGCTTGCCTAGGGCTCGATCTTGGTACTAATCCATAACGATCAAAGTCGAATCGCGAGCCTATTAATGAAGCAAATTCAATGAAACAACAACTGGTACCATAGAGAAGAGGCCATAAACTGGAGAGTCTTGCCCAATTCGAAAGATCGTTTAATGTAGTTGAAATAACGGAATTCGGGGTTGTTTGGGCAAGTAACGGAAAATCAATCAAATTCATAACTGTCTCAATATAACCTTTTCCTTCCTTTTTCTTTTTTTTGTTGTCTGAATATTCAGTTAAGACCATTCTAATGCTCCTTTTCGCCATGCATAAACTGAACCAACAATTGGGATAAGCACGAAAATGAAAGCTTCTATAAATACGGATACACCCAATACATCAAAACTCATCGCCCATGGATAAAGAAAGACCGTTTCAACATCAAAAACAACAAAAACGAGAGCAAACATGTAATAGCGGATTCGGAATTGTAACCAAGCGTCTCCCATGGGTTCTATACCTGATTCATAACTAGAGAACTTCTCTGGTCCTTCACTAATTGGGGCTAAAACTCCGGAAATTACAAATGCCAAAATAGGAATAGCACCCGATATTATTAGAAATGCCCAGAAAATATCATATTCGTGAAGCAGAAACATAAATGAACTCCTATTAATGTGGAATAGGTTGAATTATTTGATTTGAATTTATATTGTAAATTCATCCAGAACTTCTTAAAGGAAAAGGGAATTTTTTTGATCAAATAAAACTACATAGTTTAGAGTTTGTTTGCCATGGTGCATGCCTTATTTAAAGATTCATACCATTTTTTTTTTTGATTCCATTTAGATATGGTATCGATATAGGATGTTCCCACCCAAAGAAAACTTTCTTACTTTATCTCGGTTTCTCTTTTTAAAAAAGTAATTCAATTAAATACAAAAAAATAGTATAATTAGAATACTAATAAATAAGACTAATTATAGCGTAAGAAATCGTATTAGTATAACTATATTTTTCTAGTTCATTTTATATTATAAAAATACAAATATAAAATGCATTAATTTAATTCTTAATCCATTTCCACTTTTTTTTCAATCAAAACGAAAAAAAAGTGGAATGTGTTAGGGCTATACGGACTCGAACCGTAGACTTTCTCGGTAAAACAGATCAAACTAATTATTATCGAAATGATGCGAACTGTTTCAAAGACCCAACATGCATTTTCTTGCATTGGGCTCTTTCATCAACTGATTGATATAAAGAAGATCAGTTAGTCCACCATATTTTTTCTTTTTTACAGGAAGATAATAAGATGGCTCCATGTGTTCTGTGATTCATGATTTGTATTCTGATCTAGGAATAATACCAAAGTGTTTCAAAGAGGGGTTACCTTGACTTAGGTCTGCCTATGGCCTAGATTAACCTAAGTTAAATGGAATCTCTATCGCTCCGCTACAAGAGTCAAATATGAGACTTCATACACCTTAAAGTTCATAGGAAAAAAAGAGGTTCTTTTGAGTCCCTTATACTCATTATGCCTAGCATTGAATGGGCTGGTATTTACCTTATCAATTAGCAAATCAATGGCAGGTTCTATTTCATTTGGCACCTGAATTCACATTCGAATCGGACCAAATCAAATATTTGTCAGGCTATTGTTCTCTTGTTCCTTCGAATCTATGGAGTAAGACATCGATTTCTCAATAAGATCAATTATGTTCATTGCATAATGGGCCCCTTTGAAAAGCATTGGCGCACGTGTAAACGAGGTGCTCTACCTAACTGAGCTATAGCCCTTGTCATAGACATCTTAACATATAGAGAATTTCTTGTCAAGATCAGATCCCACATGAGAGTTCTTTAATCCGCTTACTGTTAATGGATTGGTATTGCGTAGAAAAAATATTCTACCTATAATCCCCGAGGCGATGGGTCCTTTTTTTGTGATGATGAATAACCTACTTAACTCAGTGGTTAGAGTATTGCTTTCATACGGCGGAAGTCATTGGTTCAAATCCAATAGTAGGTAGAACTTATTAGATACCATCAACTCTGGTATCTAATAAGTTTTTCTAGCCATCTTCTTTTTTTTGTTGTATCATCTAGAATTGATTGTATTCAATTGGCAGAATCAAAATATGGTATATAATAAAGAACCTCTAAAGAACTTCTTTTTCTTATTTTTATGTGTGTTTTTTTATTTACTAGTAGGAAATAACATTAACAGCCTCTACTCGTGTCCGAGCTCGTCTGAGAGCTAGATTCGCCTCAATTGCTTGTCTCTTTCCCTGAGCTCCACTCAAGTTAGCTTCAGCTATTTCAAGAGCTTGTTGAGCCTCTTGCGGATCAATGTCAGTACTCATCTCCGCATCATTTCCTAAATGGTGATCTCATTATTACTTATTCTAGCGAAACCCCCCATCAAGGCTACCGTTAACCATTGGTCGTTGAGACGTATTCTCAAAAGACCTATATCTACCGCTGTGGCAATAGGGGCGTGGTTTGGTAATACGCCAATTTGTCCACTATTAGTAGATAAAATGATTTCTTTCACTTCTGAATCCAAAATAATTCGATTAGGGGTCAGTACACAAAGATTTAAGGTCATTTCTTCAATTTGCTCTCCCCTTCTAAGTTCATAGCTTTCGCGGTAGCTTCGTCGATGTTACCTACCAAATAAAAGGCCTGCTCGGGAAGACTGTCTAATTCCCCAGAAAGGATCAATCGAAACCCCCTAATTGTTTCGGCGAGACCAACATATTTCCCTGGAGAACCAGTAAAGACTTCTGCCACGAAGAAGGGTTGTGATAAGAAGCGTTCAATTTTTCGTGCTCTTGCTACAGTTAAACGATCTTCTTCGGATAATTCGTCCAACCCCAGGATAGCTATAATGTCCTGAAGTTCTTTGTAACGTTGTAAAGTTTCCTTAACTCTTTGAGCAGTTTCATAATGTTCCTCGCCAACGATCCGAGGTTGTAACATAGTTGACGTTGAATCTAAAGGATCTACTGCTGGATAAATACCTTTGGCAGCTAATCCTCTTGATAGTACGGTAGTAGCATCTAAATGTGCAAATGTCGTGGCAGGAGCAGGGTCGGTCAAATCATCTGCAGGTACATAAACTGCTTGGATCGAAGTTATAGACCCTTCTTTGGTGGAAGTAATTCTTTCTTGTAAAGAACCCATTTCGGTACTAAGGGTAGGTTGATAACCCACTGCAGAAGGCATTCTCCCTAATAAGGCGGATACTTCTGATCCCGCTTGAACGAAACGAAAGATATTGTCGATGAATAAAAGCACATCTTGTTCATTAATATCCCGGAAATATTCTGCCATGGTTAGTGCAGTCAAACCTACTCTCATACGAGCTCCTGGTGGTTCATTCATTTGACCATAGACTAGAGCTACTTTTGATTCTGCAATATTTTTTTCATTAATTACCCCGGACTCTTTCATTTCCATGTAGAGATCATTTCCTTCACGAGTACGTTCACCTACTCCACCAAATACGGATACGCCTCCATGAGCTTTGGCAATGTTGTTGATCAATTCCATGATAAGTACTGTTTTACCCACGCCGGCTCCCCCAAATAGTCCAATTTTTCCTCCACGGCGATACGGAGCTAAAAGATCCACCACTTTAATCCCTGTTTCAAAGATTGATAATTTCGTATCTAACTGTATAAAAGCAGGCGCAGATCTATGAATAGGCGATGTCGTACGAGTATCTACAGGACCTAAATTATCAACGGGCTCTCCAAGAACATTGAAAATTCGTCCGAGAGTAGCTCCGCCGACTGGAACGCTTAGAGCAGCTCCTGTATCAATCACTTCCATTCCTCTCGTCAGACCATCTGTAGCACTCATAGCTACAGCTCTAACTCGATTATTTCCTAATAATTGTTGTACCTCACAAGTCACATTAATTTGCTGACCGGCAGTATCTCGACCTTTAACTACCAAAGCGTTATAAATATTAGGCATCTTGCCCCGGGGGAAAACAACATCCAGTACTGGGCCAATAATTTGAGTGATACGTCCTAGGTTTTTTTCTTCAAGTGTGGAAACCTTAGAACCAGAAGGATTCGGATTGATTTTCATAATATAATAAAGTAAAATATGTCAAAATTCTTTTGATTGAGAGACTATGGTATATAGTACCAAATTGAAAATAAATTTCTGGTACTGGCAGCAGCTTGATTAATTAATTCAATACGAACTAAATGGGAATTAGTACTCGATTTAGTTGGTACCACCCAACCGAATAAAATTCAATCGTTTACTCATTAAATTTAAATGAGTAAATTTTCAAGTGCAATCTATTCTTTTTTCAAAAGATCAAGTAGATGAATAAGAATTATGAGTAAGTGAAGTGTGTTTCATTTCTCTATCATTATATTATACAAAATACCATCTATACTTGATTAGATTAAATCTATGAAATTCAAACTCGTGATTCATTATTACGATCTCATTGATTGTTGTTCCTTATTTTCTTTTCTATATATCTAACTATATATAGATATATAGTTTAGTTAGTGTCTATTTTTTTTTATTCCCCTTCTCTTTCATGGATGAATTATCCCTATTTTCACATCTAGGATTTACATATACAACACATATCACTGTCAAGGGGGAGTTTTTCTTAGTATTTTTTTTTATTCAAAATGGAAAGTGCCCAAATTCAATTATAAACTTGAAAAACAAAGATTGGGTTGCGCCATATATATCAAAGAGTATACAATAATGATGTATTTGGTGAATCAAATGCATGGTCTAATAAGAAACTTAATTCATTGATAATATTAGTTGAATATTTTTTTGAAAGATTTTTGTCAAAGTTTTCATTCACGCCTAATCTATATCGAGTAGACCTTGTTGTTGTAAGAATTCTTAATTCATGAGTTGTAGGGAGGGACTTATGTCACCACAAACAGAAACTAAAGCAAGTGTTGGATTTAAAGCTGGTGTTAAAGATTACAGATTGACTTATTATACTCCTGATTACGAAACCAAAGATACTGATATCTTAGCAGCATTCCGAGTAACTCCTCAACCCGGAGTTCCCGCTGAAGAAGCAGGGGCTGCGGTAGCCGCCGAATCTTCTACTGGTACCTGGACAACTGTGTGGACTGATGGACTTACCAGTCTTGATCGTTACAAAGGACGATGCTACCACATTGAGGCCGTTATTGGGGAAGAAAATCAATTTATTGCTTATATAGCTTATCCTTTAGACCTTTTTGAAGAAGGTTCTGTTACTAACATGTTTACTTCCATTGTGGGTAATGTATTTGGTTTCAAAGCCCTGCGAGCTCTACGTTTAGAGGATCTTCGAATTCCCCCTGCTTATTCTAAAACTTTCCAAGGCCCGCCTCACGGCATCCAAGTTGAAAGAGATAAATTGAACAAGTATGGACGTCCCCTATTGGGATGTACTATTAAACCAAAATTGGGATTATCCGCAAAAAACTACGGTAGAGCAGTTTACGAATGTCTACGTGGTGGGCTTGATTTTACCAAGGATGATGAAAATGTGAACTCCCAGCCTTTTATGCGTTGGAGAGACCGTTTCTTATTTTGTGCTGAAGCTATTTATAAAGCGCAAGCTGAAACAGGTGAAATCAAAGGGCATTACTTGAATGCAACTGCGGGTACATGTGAAGAAATGATCAAAAGGGCTGTATTTGCCAGAGAATTGGGAGTTCCTATCGTAATGCATGACTACATAACCGGGGGATTCACTGCAAATACTAGTTTGGCTCATTATTGCCGAGACAATGGTCTACTTCTTCACATCCACCGCGCAATGCATGCAGTTATTGATAGACAGAAAAATCATGGTATGCATTTTCGTGTACTAGCTAAAGCATTACGTATGTCTGGTGGAGATCATATTCACGCTGGTACAGTAGTAGGTAAACTGGAAGGGGAACGTGAGATGACTTTAGGTTTTGTTGATTTATTACGTGATGATTTTATTGAAAAAGACCGAAGTCGCGGTATTTTTTTCACTCAAGATTGGGTTTCTATGCCAGGTGTTATTCCCGTGGCTTCCGGGGGTATTCATGTTTGGCATATGCCTGCCCTAACTGAAATCTTTGGAGATGATTCCGTCCTACAGTTCGGTGGAGGAACTTTAGGGCACCCTTGGGGAAATGCACCTGGTGCGGTAGCTAATCGAGTAGCTTTAGAAGCATGTGTACAAGCTCGTAATGAAGGACGTGATCTTGCTCGTGAAGGTAATGAGATTATCCGCGAAGCTTGCAAATGGAGTCCCGAACTTGCGGCTGCTTGTGAAGTATGGAAAGAGATCAAATTCGAGTTCGAACCAGTAGATAAGATAGATAAACAGAAATAGATAAACAGAAAATATAAGAACTAAGCGCACATAATTCAGCAATTGCTGTTTGTTCTCCTAATTGATTGCAATTAAACTCGGCTCAATCCTTTTTTTTAGGAAAAGGATTGGGCCGAATAAAAAAATAAGTATCCTATACTATCTATTTGTATAGATCTTTCATATGTACAGATCTTACCTATATAAACAAAATCTAAATACAAGATTAACTATGAAATTGAAGAATAAAAAATGCAAGAGTTCTTTTCTTTATTGTTGGATCCTTAATTATGGACCTTGAGGTTGGTGTAGATCGTTTTTTATCCCGCAGTTTCGGGCCGTAGATCAAGCCAAGGGGGGCTCCTCCTACTCACACCCTTTATATTGTCTGTTTCATTCATGTTGCAATAGAAATTTCTTATTTGATTATACGATACTAGATTCTACGAGAATAAATTCTTCATTTATTTATTATTTCATTTATTTATTATTTTATAGTATTTATTATTTCTATTTTATAGTATTTATTATTTCATAGTATAGGAAGAAACAGCTATTTATCTTTTCGATGATAATTTTTTTTTGTACATGACATGAGATAAACTTTTCTCTTTATATTTTAAATTGACCAAAAGATTCTATCATAATATATATTTATATAAGTGATACCTGGGATTTCCCCAAAAGAGAATTATTTATTTCAATACTCACTCGTTGTTAGTTAACAATTCTAATGATTAGATTATATGCTTAATTCTAATAGGAAATAAAATAGTAAAATGATTATTCCTCAAATGACTATTCATCTATTCTATTTTCATTAAATAGAAGGAGGAGCAGGAAAACTCTATGAAAAAATGGTGGTTAAATTCGATGTTGTTTAGGAGGAAGTTAAAACATAAGTGTGAGCTAACTAAATCAATGCCGTTTTCTTCAAATGGGTATTATTCCTGGTGCTTGGCATCCCGATGGAAGTGAAGAAAAAGATACGGAAAAAAACATTTCTAGGTGGAGTGATAGTAATAGGTATAGTTTCAATGATATTGATATAAGGAATATTTGGAGTTTGATCTCTGATAACACTTTTTTGGTTAGGGACAGCAATGGTGATAGTTATTCTGTATATTTTGACATTGAAAATCATATTTTTGAGATTTACAATAATGGTTTTTTTCTGAGCGAATTCGAAACTTTTTTTTCCAGTTATTTGAATAGTAGGTCTAAGAGTAACAATCACGACTATTATCATTACATGTATGATACTAAATCTGGTTGGAGTAATCACATTAATAGTTGTATTGATAGTTATCTTCGTTTTGAAATCAGTATTCATAGTTACATTTTAGGTGATACCGAAAATTACAGTAACAGTTACATTTCTAGTTTCATTTGTAGTGAAGGCGTAAGCAATAGTGAAAATAGAAATTCTAGTATACGAACTGATGGTAACAGCCGCGATTTCAATATAAGAGGAAGATCTAATGATTTTGATATAAATAAAAAATACAAAAATTTATGGGTTCAGTGCGAAAATTGTTATGGATTAAATTATAAAAAATTTTTTAGATCAAAAATGAATATTTGTGAGCAGTGTGGATATCATTTGAAAATGAGCAGTTCAGATAGAATCGAACTTTTGATTGACCGGGGCACTTGGGATCCTATGGACGAAGATATGGTCTCCATGGACCCCATTGAATTTCATTCAGAGGAGGAACCTTATAAAGATCGTATTGATTCTTATCAACAAAGAACAGGTTTAACTGAAGCTGTTCAAACAGGCATAGGTCAATTAAATGGTATTCCCATAGCAATTGGGGTTATGGATTTTCAATTTTTGGGGGGTAGTATGGGATCTGTAGTAGGCGAGAAAATCACTCGTTTGATCGAATATGCTACTAATCGATCTCTACCTGTTATTATTGTGTGTGCTTCCGGAGGAGCACGTATGCAAGAAGGAAGTTTGAGCTTGATGCAAATGGCTAAAATATCTTCTGCTTCATATAATTATCAATCAAATAAAAAGTTATTCTATGTATCAATCCTTACATCCCCTACAACTGGTGGAGTAACGGCCAGTTTTGGTATGTTGGGAGATGTCATTATTGCTGAACCTAACGCGTACATTGCTTTCGCAGGTAAAAGAGTAATTGAACAAACATTGAATAAAACAGTACCCGACGGTTCACAAGCGGCTGAGTATTTATTCCATAAGGGCTTATTCGACCCAATCATACCGCGTAATCTTTTAAAAGGCGTTCTGAGTGAGTTATTTCAGTTACACGGTTTTTTTCCTTTGAAAAATAGATATATATAATATAGAAATATTAAAATCTAGAAAAAATAGAAGTGATTTCTATGCCTTGCCTACCAAGAACTTCCATTTTTTATTAGAAATCTAATCCCTTTTTGTTGGGTTGAATTAGTTTAGTTAGAGTCGCGAACTTATAATAAACTCTTTATCTTTAATAAAAAAAAACTCTTTATTTTATTAGTAAGATAGAAAGAGTATTAAGGACGGGAGAATTCATAAATTTTCTTAAACTTAAAATGGGTTTTCATACATATTCGTGTAGAAAGATGAATAGGTACACTAAATTTTCATTTAGTTCTCATTCCTTGCACTTATCAAGTACTTAATATTATTTATCTTAATATATAATAATTATAATATAATAGATATACTTATGATGTCTTTATATTTATAATAGATACAAATATTAAATTGAGGTACCCATTCTATGACAGATCTTTACTTACCTTCTTTTTTTGTCCCTTTAGTAGGCCTAGTATTTCCGGCGATTGCAATGGCTTCTTTATTTCTTCATGTACAAAAAAATAAGATTGTCTAGACCTGATGGGGCCAACCAGATATTTTTTTGGTATAGATATTTGTTTAGTGTAATGCGGTATGATATGTGCCCTTTTTTCGAATACAAATGAAAGAACTGTTATGCATGCGAATACATGATATCCGTATAAATCCATGTATATACGGGCGGTCGGCAAATATTTTTATAATAGAAAGTCAATGTATCTAACCAATTACTCCTAAGGGTTCATATCAGAATAGTTTTAGTTGATGAAAGTTACTTTGGCATCAAGAAATTTTTTTTTCTGAATTCCAATCGAATGCAATCGGATCTAGTATAGTATGAACTGGCGATCAGAACATATATGGATAGAACTTATAACAGGGTCTCGAAAAGCAAGTAATTTTTTCTGGGCCTTTATTCTTTTTTTAGGTTCACTAGGATTCTTAGTGGTTGGAATTTCTAGTTATCTTGGTAGGAGTCTGATACCTGGATTTCCTTCTCAACAAATTATTTTTTTTCCACAAGGGATCGTGATGTCGTTCTATGGAATCGCGGGTTTATTCATTAGTTCCTATTTGTGGTGCACAATATTGTGGAATGTAGGTAGTGGTTATGATCGATTCGATAGAAAAGAGGGAATAATGTGTATTTTTCGTTGGGGATTCCCCGGAATAAATCGTCGCATTTTCCTTCGCTTCTTTATGAAAGATATCCAATCAATCAGAATGGAGGTTAAAGAGGGTCTTTTTCCTCGTCGTATTCTTTATATGGAAATCAGAGGCCAAGGAACCATCCCCTTGACTCGTACTGATGAGAATTTGACTCCACGAGAAATTGAACAAAAAGCTGCCGAATTGGCCTATTTCCTGCGCGTACCAATTGAAGTTTTTTGAATTTTTATCAAAAGGAACAAATTCGTTCGGATTTATCCAATTGAGATATTCGGAAATCCCATTTACTTAGAATTTACTTATTCTATTATAAATTTACTTATTCTATTATAAATTTACTTATTCTATTATAAATATATATATTTCATTCGAAACGGGATCCTTAATTCTATTTCTATATTCTTTTTTCTAGATCTAAGGACTACATTTTTACAAAAAATTGGGAATAGATCCATAGGTTCGATACCTTGTTATAGAACTCGTGCTTTAGAGAAGTATAAGATCAGATAAAGTTGACAAATGAAGCAGTTCATTAACAATTAACAGAAAAAAAAAAAATGAAAAAAAAGAAAGCATTGGCTTCCCTCGCGTATCTTGCATCTATAATATTTTTTGCCCCGGTGGATCTCTCTCTCATTTCAAAAAAGTCTGGAACCTTGGATTATTCATTGGTGGAATACTAGGCAATCCGAAATTTTTTTGAATGATATTCAAGAGAAAAATGTTTTAGAAAAATTCCTAGAATTAGAGGAACTATTCTTGTTGGATGAAATGATAAAAGAATACCCAGAGACACATATAAAAAAGCTTCGTATAGGAATACACAAAGAAACGATACAATTGGTCAAAACACATAATGAATATCATCTCCATATCATTTTACATTTGTCGACAAATATAATCTGTTTTACTATTCTAAGTGGTTATTTTATTCTGGGTAATGAAGAACTTGTTATTCTGAATTCTTGGATTCAGGAATTCTTCTATAACTTAAGTGACACAATAAAAGCTTTTTCTATTCTTTTAGTTACTGATTTATGGATTGGATTTCACTCAACCCATGGTTGGGAACTGATGATTGATTCGATCTACAATGATTTTGGATTGGCTCATAATGAGCAAATTATATCTGGTCTTGTTTCCACTTTTCCAGTTATTCTAGATACAATTGTGAAATATTGGATCTTCCGTTTTTTAAATCGCGTATCTCCTTCGCTTGTAGTCATTTATCATTCAATGAATGAATGATAAACTTATTTGATATCATTCTTTATACTTTTCAAGGCCTTCGTCCTGTTTTCGTCAAATTTTTTCAGTACAATGGCAGACTCGTGGATAGGGAACTATACTAGCTACCTATCTAATTTATTGTAGAAATTCCGGGATCAATGATTGGATCATGCAAAATAGAAATACTTTTTCTTGGGTAAAGGAACAGATGACTCAATTTATTTCTGTATCGATCATGATATATGTAATAACTCGAGCATCTATTTCAAATGCGTATCCCATTTTTGCGCAGAAAAGTTATGAAAATCCACGAGAAGCAACCGGGCGAATTGTATGCGCCAATTGCCATTTAGCTAATAAGCCTGTGGATATTGAAGTTCCGCAAGCTGTACTTCCTGATACTGTATTTGAAGCAGTTGTTCGAATTCCTTATGATATGCAAGTGAAAACAAGTCCTTGCTAATGGTAAAAAAGGGGCTTTGAACGTGGGGGCTGTTCTTATTTTACCCGAGGGATTCGAATTAGCCCCCACCGATCGTATTTCTCCCGAGGTGAAAGAAAAGATAGGAAATCTGTCTTTTCTGAGTTATCGCCCTAATAAAAGAAATATTCTTGTGATAGGTCCTGTTCCAGGTCAAAAATATAGTGAAATCGTCTTTCCCATTCTTTCCCCCGACCCTGCTACAAAGAAAGACGTTAACTTCTTAAAATATCCTATATATGTAGGTGGGAACAGGGGAAGGGGTCAGATTTATCCTGATGGGAGCAAGAGTAACAATACAGTCTATAATGCTACATCCGCGGGTATAGTAAGCAAAATAGTACGTAAAGAAAAGGGGGGGTATGAAATAACCATAGTTGATGCATCGGATGGTCACCAAACGGTTGATATTATACCTCCAGGGCCAGAACTTCTTGTTTCAGAGGGTGAATCTATCAAGCTTGATCAACCATTAACAAGCAATCCTAATGTAGGGGGGTTTGGTCAGGGAGATGCAGAAATAGTGCTTCAAGATCCATTACGCGTCCAAGGCCTTTTGTTCTTCTTGGCATCTGTTATTTTGGCACAAATTTTTTTGGTTCTTAAAAAGAAACAGTTTGAAAAGGTTCAATTATATGAAATGAATTTCTAGATCCAGAAATTCCTTACCATCAAGTTGATAAAAAGCGCCGAATTCTTGTTGATCAAAAAAATGAAATATGTATTTCTGTAAACTTCCTTAAACCTACTTTGCTTTGTTTTTTGTTTATAGTATTTTTGCGAGATCTATGGAATTAATTTCTTGTATTCCATTTTTAGTACTAGGCACTACCCAATAGGTATACAAAAAACAAAGGAAGAAGATACAAGACAAGGACTGGATAAATGAAATGAAAGGAACAGGTACCTCTAGGAAGGATTATAAGTCTTCCTAATCTTCTATTCGACACAAGAAAAGTAGAACTCCTTTTTCTTGTGTCGTCTTGTATCGAAATAATAATGCTTTTTCTCTTGTTCACCAAAGATTTATATTTCTTCTTTTCCGGATATATTGGAAATCTTTTGTTTAGATTCATACGTTTAGATTCATACATTCATTATTTTAAATAAATAAAAACATAATAAATAAGAAGTAGTAGACAAATAAAAAGTTTTAGAGTGAGTAAATGGAGCTTCTTCTTCTATTATTCAATTAACTTCCACTTTTTATTTCTATTATTTATTTTTCAATATTACTAAAAATTAAATTGTTTGGTTGAAAAGCGGCGCGGATTAGAATCTATTTTTACGCATACCGAAATGCTTATTTTTTTATTTTATCTTTTTTTTTCTATTTTATATACAATAAGTTTTTATTTGTTTCCTATAAGAAATTTAAAAATGATTTGCAGAATATCTCATCCGTTTAAATTATCCATATGATATTGGATTACCCCCAAAATGGATTGATTCCTTCTTTCTTGTTGCTTCGTAAGATAAGAGTTAATGAGCGCCAGAGCCTCTATTATATATAAATCAATCACTAGAAAAAGCTTCTATTCCATTGTGCAAAAACATCATAAGAAACAAAAGAATAGAGTGGTTTGAAAGATCAGAGAAACGGATCTATTTTAGCATTTATACCAATAGAAAATCTTGATTATGTTGATTGGATAATTTTCCAATTTGTATGTTATGGAATAGACCAAAGTCTCCTGCCGCTCTAAGAGTAAGAAAAGAGTAAGAACGCAGCGGTACCTTGCCAAAAAAGGGGGTAAGGTACCGCCGAGTTCTTACTTTTTCATGTCTACAATTCGGTTCATTTGATTACTACAGAGATGAACCCAACCCAGAATATGAACCGTAAAAAAAAACACCTACTAAACCAATCACAAGAATACCAGCTACAGTACCTATTAGCCAAAGAGGAATCCTTCCAGTAGTATCGGCCATTTCCTCCACTTTCCTCCACATTTCATCAAGTAGTCATACTTTAGACAAAAACAGTGATGGATAATTATGAAGATGATATCCTTCCGAATGGGATAAGAGAATTCCTACTACTCTCTTTCTTTCTCTTAATTGAAGAAATAATTGGAAAATAAAACAGCAAGTACAAAAATGAGTAATAAACCCCAGTATAAACTGGTACGATTCAATTCAACATTTTGTTCATTCGGGTTTGATTGTGTCATAGCTCTATAATTCGAATTTGGTTTATCGTTGGATGAATTGCATTGCTGATATTGATCCTAAAAAAAAAACGGTAGGTACAGCTAGTCCGTGAATAGCTAACCATCGCACTGTAAAAATTGGATAGGTTCGATCTATGGTCATTGGTGGCCTCCTAACTCCTAAAAGGATCTACTAAATTCATCAAGTTGTTCCAAAGAATCAAAACGGCCGGTTATTAATGGAATCCCCTGTCGGCTCTCTGTGAAATATTCGTTTGGTCGAGGACTTCCAAATACATCGTAAGCTAAACCTGTACTGACGAATAACCAACCCGCAATGAATAGGGGAAGGTATAGTAATGCTATGAATGACCCAGTATCGAATACTGGTAATAATATCAACAAAAGAACGCTCTCCCGTGCTTCCAGACATGCTGAACTCCAAAAATTCTTGTACATTCAAAAAAAAAGAATCGATTCGGTGAAAGATGGGATCAGTAAATGGAAAATAAACCACTGATATGGCATCTTTTTTGTGAGATCGTCAATTTTGTACCAAAGGTGTATTTCGAGTATACCGAATCAGTATAGCTATCCTTCCGCTGGCGCAGCAACGCAGTCTCGATCAATATGGAAATGAAATACTACATAATTTCTTTCTTCTTTTTTGTTCTTTGTTTATGCATAATTTTATGTTATTCAGTAGATCAATAGAAAATTTAGAAAGTTCTTTATAATTATTTATAATTATAATATAAGGTTTTCATTTCGAATACTTTCATTTATTTTAAGTAATTGATTGGTTGTAGAAAAAATATACTATAATAGATAATAGATATAATAATAGATATAGTAGTATACTATTTGATCTAAAAAGAGAATATAGTTGGAATAATCAATAGTCGCAATGCAATCATTGTTACATTAAGATCTAAAACAAAGATTCTTTCTTGACCGAACTCCAAAATGGAACTCCTTGATATGGAAAAACGGGATATAGAATAAAACCTAAAATAAAAGGATAAGGGAAGTTGCTCTTCTTCGAATCGAGTTGTCCCCGAAATAAAAAATGAAAATAAAGGTTTTTTTCTACCTTTCTAATTCTTTTTTTTTACTATCTATAAAGACTAATGAATTAAGTAAGAACTTTCAATTAGAACTATTTTTTTTTTTCAATTGATTTTTTCTTACTTTCATATCTGAAAAAATGGAAACTTAGGTAAGTGTTTTATCAACGTATGTAGCAAAAGAAGATATCTAATTTAGCTCTTTCATGCCTACTATAACTAGTTATTTCGGTTTTTTATTGGCTGCTTCAACTATAACTCCAGCTCTATTGATTGGATTGAACAAGATACGACTTATTTGAAATGAATTAAATGAACAATTTGAAATGAATTAAATGAACAAATTAATAAAAATAAATATTTCTCCTTCAGGTATTCTACGGTAACTTCCCATGTCAATTGTTAATTCTTGGTCTATATTGGTAACTCTTGGTCATTGAGATTCGCGGATTTTTCAGATTAATATTTAGGGATAGATCATACCTTTCTTTTTATCTCCTCAAACAAATTGAAATGATTGAAGTTTCTCTATTTGGAATCGTCTTAGGTCTAATTCCTATTACTTTAGCGGGATTATTTGTAACTGCGTATTTACAATACAGACGCGGTGATCAGTTGGACCTTTGATTGAATAGCATTTTTTCTCGATTGACCTCCT
>JASFAX010005822.1:0-34602 GCA_030737875.1 Allium sativum
AAAGTTTTGGCCGCTCCCTTTTCCATTTGTTTTACTTTAATGGTGACCGAAAACCCAAATTAGGGTTTTCGGTCACCAAATCGTGCCTCCACCTTCGACAGGGATGAACAACCCTGTCCTTCGCCAGAAACGCAGCAACCCTACGTCTCCCTAGCCCTCCTTCGACAGCGTAGGTATGTGTTTCAATTGAATTTTGGCATGCATGACTGATAGTAGGGAACAAATTGAAATCTTTGTGTGATAGTTGATTGCTACTTTGTGTTAGTACTTCGTGTGTTAGCTGTTTCAATTGAATTGGTCTGTGTAAGTGTGTTTGTGTAAGTGTGTTAGGGCGGATCTCTGGTTATACCCTAAAATCAGAGAAATCAAATTTGAGTCATGTTGTGTGATAATGTAAAAAACATCTGAATGTTTGTTAGATTGCGGTATAATTTTTGTTAGAATTGCCATTGGATGTATGGTATACTTTTAGATTTCGGTATACAGTGGCGGTGCTAGGACCAGAATTTGGCGAGGGAACTATCCAAATAGTCGGGGTTTCAAGGGAGGTAGCCTGAAAAAATGGTATTCTGTAGGCAGTCTGCAAATCTGGATATAGACTTAATGTTGGAAAATATTCGATATATGTTCCGATACAACATCTCGATGCAAAATACATACTAGGAAAAATCAATTTTTTTTATGGTGATCTATGCATCATCTATATTCTTTAACAAAAGATTGCACTCATTTGTAACCCTGTCATCTGATGTTAATTTAACAGGTTTGTTGAAAAATTTGGTCGATGGATTATTACTAGACTTTCTGGTTAATATTTTAATAGGCGATCCACCAGGTGGATGCATTTTAGCTCACGTGTAGGGTCGGGTATCCACGCTTATTAGCTTTATCCAAATGTCGGATGCTACTGCACTTAACCTTAGTAAAAAGCTGCTTTCACTAGCAACTTTTCCCTTACTTTATAGCAGAGACTTTAGTATAAGTAATCTTGCACTACACAGTCTGCTTCAAAGAAACTGAAAGTTGCAAGTGAAAGCAGCTTTTTCCAAAGGTTAAGTGAAGCGGCATTCGGCATTTGAATAAAGCTAATAAGCATGGATTACTGACCCTGCGTGTGAGCTAAAATGCATCCACCTGGTGGATCGCCTAGTAGATTCTTAATCAGAAAAAGTCGAGTATGTGTGTCATCCTATGATGATGATTCGATATCTTTAGACATTGGAGCAGGTATATATTATTTTACACTTATCTCTACGTAGTATCTTACATAAGAATTGAATGGACATGTACTTGTGTGCACATCTTGAATATTCTTTTCGTTTATTTGTTCCTTTTTGTGTGTATAGGAGGATGTTCTGTATGCTAGGGTACGAACTAGCAGTATTGCACATGGACTACACTTCAGGTGATTCTTCTTTTGGGTTTGCATTTTTAATGACTATCAATTTTCCACTCCTATGCAGTATGTACAGTTAATTTCATTTAAACGATATGGTCACATAGCAAAACCAGTTTACAATGTGTATTCATTAATTTTTGAGACATATACTGATCGGCTGCACAAGCACATGGACGACGCTCGATTAGTCGCGACTAGTCGTCGACTAGTCTACTAATTGAGATCAAACCATCGACATGAAGTCTGGACTTGCTTTTTGTATGAATTTAGGCCGTATGGGTAGAAATTAATCAACTAATCGACTAGTCGATTCGACTAGGTTGTTATTGGGCAAGTGAAGTATTTGTACACAAACACACTGATCGACTACCGTTAAATTACTCAAACACACTGATCGACTACCATCAACTATACATCCAACTCTTATTCCCTCAACTATATACCCTGCGACATTGATTTTTTGTTACCATTGTTGTTATCACTTTATCTACCAAAATTAACATTCAATGGCGCATTCTGAACGTACTCTGCTGAATACAGATCTTGTAAAGAAGAGTCCTTGTAAAGAAGATTTCTTGTATTTCATATCTTGGACTGATTCTACAGCAGGATAAATCTTTGGAAAACAAAACTCAATTAGTTTCGTTTTATATCTGTATTAACATACAGTACTTAGCACTTTATTCATGTTTGCAACTCAGTCACAGTGAGTTACAATGTCGATCTACTGTCCAGCTGTGAAGTATTTGTAACTTGTTTCTTGTATTTTATTGGCAGTCCTGTTGGAGAGTATGGTGCTTTTGTGTTGCTGGAACTCAGGCTGCAGGCTATATATCACGATTCAATTTCGCTGCCAAAGGAAACTTGAACTCCAGGCCGCTGACTATCACGCTCAATCTTCCCGGCCGCCACTGGAGTTTTATCTGGCTGATATCTTTTTACCTCATTTTTGTTACTACGTAATGTGATGAAAATCTTTGACAGTTTCCTTTATTGTATATGTTTGTATGTACATTGTGTTATATGACAAACCTTGTAAAGCTTTAAGTATATATATATATATATATATATATATATATATATATAAATTGTGTTATTCCTGTGTATACTTTGTGGTATGATGCTCTGTGTTATGAAACATATGCGATACAGTTTCTGTTTTATATATATACACATATATGATATATATATATATATATATATATACGTGTATATATATATATATATATATATGTGTGTGTGTGTGTGTGTGTGTGTGTGTGTGTGCACACACATATAATTAGACACGGTCAAAGACCGTGTTCTATTAAACTTTAGATACGGCTAAAAGCTGCATGATAATATATTGAGATACGGTTGGTAGTCGTATCTAATAATTAGACACGCCACCTTTTGATACGGCTTTTTACTGTGCCCAACGGCTTTGGATACGGCTACAAACACAGCCTAATAAGCATATATGGTGTAGTGTTAGGGGTGTTACATTCTCCCCTCCTATAGAGCCCAACGTCCATGTTGGCTCACAAACACCTCACCCAGATGTTGTGGTCCACATAGGAGTCACAATTCCGGCTGGGTATAGGCTCTGTTACCACTGTAACAACCCGCACCTCCGTTTGTGCATAATATTGTCCCTAACTTAGCCACCGTATAGGTGTGGGGTTTTGTTCCTCAAAAGGCCTAGTAAGAGATGGACTCCACTATATAAGTGCACACTTCACACAGACTTCCACGATGTAGGACATAGGGGTGTTACACTACCCACGATAGAAATTGTGCGAGAAGTCCTTTCAATGTGAATGTTTCCGGTCTTCAACATCATCTTCAACAAACAGTTTCAATCTTCCAAATTATTACATCTGTCTTGAAAACATAAAGAAGCAATACTGAAAATAAAATGACATAAATCCCCAACATGTCATTGACCACAGCCATAGCTAAAAAATAAAGAAAGTCCAAGAATTACATCTACGTTCTTCAAGCTTTGTTTTGATCCGATCAAGCAGAAGTGTTCCCTCCCTGCGGACCTGGGGGGGAGGGACGGAAGAAAAGAGGCGAAAGGAAAATGAGTTAGACATAAGCTTGGTAGGCCTAGTTATTTAATAGCATGTAAACAAGTAAAAGACTATGACATGAATAAACTGAACTTAGAATGATACCACAAGGATAGGGTAGTCCTAAAACAAGATAAGGTAAGACTTAACTAGATTTGGCTATCGCACCCACTTTTACTTCTCTGCACCCACTAAGAACTTGTTTAACTGGCAATGTATGTTCTTGATAAAGTGATCCCATTCATGTATTGATCGGCTCCTACTCGCATTCATGTATTCTCCATGTCATGCGGCCCCACGTGATTATTAAATACTTGTGCTGGCTCCATTATAGGGTGTATCAAGTCCTATAATGGCAACCCCTGACACGATTCTAGATGCACAAGTGTACGCCTAGTGCCCAGTGCCTGCTTTTTCCACTTTGGAGCCCGTGCACGCCCGTACTCCGTCGGAACCTACACTAACGCACCTAACCACTGCCCTTTTTGACCGCTTATATTCAGCCCAGTAATCGTGCCCCACCCTGCCTAGTTCAGGGTACATTGATACGTTCATGTGGGTTACTGCTGAAACGGGTCCCCGTTACTAGGGTTTTTCTAGTCAACATGTTAAATTGGTTAAGTGTTCTCTAAATTACTTAACCCCACCAATCTTGTCTTGTTCACATGTTAAGTTGGTTAAGTGTTTTCTTAATTACTTAACCTCACCACTCTTGTCTTGTTAAGTTGGTTAGGTGTTTCCTTAATTACTTAACCTCACCATTTCTAGCTTGATTGTTCATGAGCTTTAACTAATTAATTAAAGCACCAACCACTCACATTAGACATGTATTGTTGTGGTTACTGGATGCGCCGGTCGGTTCCGGGCAGGTTTACACCACAACTCGGTCTAACCTCGGGCTTTTCTGGGCTTGATGCACTAACCTCTCACATTAGACAGGTATGGTTGTGGTTACTGGATGTGCCGGTTGGTTGCGGGCATGTTTACACCACAACTCAGTCTAACCTCGGGTTAGGCATATTCGTCTTTTCTAGATTTACATTTTTATATATGCAAATTTCTACAAGTATTTCATGTCACATGTTTTAATTCAAGTCTAATGGTATATAAATTATACCATTCATGGCCTTAACCAATTACATGGTTTTGGGCCCACTTACATATTTACATGTTTTCGTTTAATAATTACCCCCAACGTTACCCCCGTTTGTTCATTCACATTAATCACATAAAGACATTGGGCCTGCTAATGGCCCAATCTATAAACGAGAGATAAAGGAGGGAACATGCATAACATAGGTTTAATCAACATATATCATGTAATTTGTCATAAACATCAGTTATAGACTAGCATGTGACATAATCATGACACGTCTAATTCCAAAACATGTATGATTATAACATTAACATATAGGTGTAAACTAGATCTAATAAAGTGAACTTGCATAAATTCACTTCACAAACTTGCATATAAATAAGGATCTAGTTTAGGATCTAACATGTAACTTGCATATGATAGATATATATAATTAGATCGTAACTTGGATCTATCATAAATTATATAACTTGCATTAATCATGCAAACCTAAATGGATCTTGACATGGATCCAATCATAAAGTTTGTAACTTGCATATGGACATATTAACATAGGCATGTGGATCTAACATAAAACTTGCAACTTACATATGAACATATGGATCTAACATAAAACTTGCAACTTGCATATGAACATATGGATCTAACATAAAACTTGCAACTTACATATGAACATATGGATCTAACATAAAACATAGGAATATATACATGTAGATCTTGACTTGGATCTAATATAAAACTTACAACTTGCATAAAAACATATACATGTAGATCTTTACATGAAACACATAACTTGCATATGATATTGATAGTTTCAAATAGATCCAATACCAAATCCAATAATCCACAATCATTCCAATTCATGATAAAATCATCACAATCAATCGATATGAATTAACATGGTATAATTCAAATTTCACTTTATATCAAATCACGTCTTAGATTTATTTACGTCTAAAAGATAATTGCGCTTACAACGAACGAAGGTCTTGATTTCTGTATTCTGAATTCTGGAGTTGAAATGCTCGCCTTTGATGTAGACAATCGTTATTTTGATTTAGTTTGGTTCGTCTCTATGTTAGCTTCAAGTGGCAGCTACTCTAGGTTGTCTAATGGCAGCATGACGGCTCTAGGTTCAATTTTTAATATGATTTAGGGGTGAGGTATTAGGTTGCTTTTATAGATATTAGATTGAATAGGAGCCGTCAGATCATCTCAAAATAAATCAAGACCATTAAGACAAGATAGAGTTATCTAGAACAGCCAACTCAGCCCCTAATGACTCAGCAGTGAGTCATAATTCATCTTTTCTAAATTCACATAATTTCTATATATGTCTAATTATATATGTGAATTAATATTAATTTAATCATGCCATAATTATTCTTTTAATTATGCTCACAATAAATGGTATACCAAATATACCATTTCATGAACCAATCTATGCCAAGAAATTTTCATGTTTTCCCTTGATTCTCGCATTTATAATTAAGTATTATTTAATTTGTTATTACAACATTAACAGAAAATATGGGGTGTTACATTCTCCCCTCCTTTAAGGATTTCGTCCTCGAAATCTTCAAGTCGAGAAGAACGTATATCTTACCATCCAATCGTCCATCTACTCAACCATCAAGCAAAGGCGTCCATTGTCCTTAAAAGACTTCTAATGCTTCATGATCATATGCATAGTGTGTGTACATGTCCTTAACTAATGCAAAATCCGGCGGTCTACTGATTCAGTCAACCTCCTTAATGCAAATTATGTCAGTGATATGAGTCCATTATGTATGCAATTTTCCTTTCCAAAATTTCTACATGAGTGCACGATCATTCGTACAAATGCAACGTCCATATGGTAACACATCAAGTTTCAATCCATATACAAATACATATATGCATATGTAATATGAAAGTGACTGAGCCGATCTAATTCCTAACGTGTGTGTATATATGCATCCACGAGCAACCACTTGCAACCATCAACCATAACATGTTTCAATTACATGTTTTCATCCAAATGGGTTTCTACCTAAGGATAAAGGATAGGATCGAGAAGATATACTCAAAAGGACAGGTACAAGCATAAAACTTAAGGAAAAAAGAGATCAAGGATGTACCCTCAAAAAGTAAAGCGTAGGTTGTTCGTATTCTGTCCTCAGGTTCCGAAGTTGCTTCTTCATCGGCGTCGCTCCATTGAACCTTGACAAGCTTGACTTCACGGTTGCGTCGCTTTTTGACTTATGTACCCAAGATACGAGTTGGAACTTTCCTTACAGTTGCTTCTTGTTCAACTTCTACTTCCTCTAACATGCTTGGTTCCACCACTTCCGCAGACTCATGTAAGCACTTTCGCAGGTGAGAGACATGAAAGACATTATGAACTCCAGCCAATCTTTCGGGAAGTTGTACTCTATAAGCCATCTTCCCAATCTTCTCAATGATAGGAAGCGGCCCTACTAATCTTGGTGCTAACTTTCCTGTGGATCCGAAGCGAACAGCGTTCCTCAAAGGGGATACTTTAAGAAACACCTTATCTCCAACTTCAAACTCAAGGTCGGTCCTTCTTTTGTCTGCGTAGGACTTCTGTCTATCTTGGGCAGTCTTCATTCTCCTTCGTATTAAGTCTACTTTCTTTGAAGTTTCTCTGATCATGTCTGGTCCAGGTATGAGCTCATATGTAGACTCCCACCAACAAGTTGGTGATCGGCATGGTCTTCCATACAAAGCCTCGAATGGTGCCATGCCTATGGTGGCTAGGTAACTATTGTTGTAAGCGAACTCCACTAAAGGAAGATGATCCTCCTATGTACCTCCAATGTCAAGAATGCACAGTCTCAAGAGATCTTCTAGTACTCTGTTCACCCTTTCCATATGACCATCGGTTTGTGGGTGATAGGCCATGCTTAAGCATAGCTGTGTGCCCACAGCCTCTTGCAAACTCCTCCAGAACTCGCTTGTAAAGATAGGGTCTCGATCACTTACTATGCTGGAGGGTATCCCCATGGAGTCGAACTATCTCTTTAAGATATATGGATGTTAGAGATGAGGCAGTCCTTCTACTTTTGACAGGTATAAAGTGAGCACTTTTAGTATGCCTGTCCATTATTACCCAAATGCTGGTATTGCCCCTTCTTGACCTATGCAACCCATCTATAAAATCCATCGAGATGCTATCCCATTTCCATTGTGGGACCTCTAGAGGATGGAGCAGACCACCAGGCTTCTTCTGCTCCGCCTTGACTTGTTGGCATAAACAAATTCAACTATGTCTTTCTTCATGCCATTCCAAAGGAAAATTCTTTTGATGTCTTTATACATTTTGTCTCCGCCTGGGTGTATGGTCAGCTTGGAATGGTGTGCCTCTTCTAGAACCGTCTTTACCAAACCCCTTGCTTGTGGGACACATAGTCTTCCATCTCATCTCAACCAGCCCTTGGCATTAATGGAGTATCTATTGAGATGACTAGAAGTCTCACTCCTAATTAACTTTTCCAGCACATCGGCTAGCTGAGGGTCTTCTCTTTGCGCGGCTCCGATTGAGTCTAATAGAGTTGGTCGCACTTCTAACGTAGCTAGCAAGCCAGGTACAAAGTCAGAGGAGGGTCTAAAGTTAAAGCTTGCTATGAACTCCAAGCTTTGCCTTTCCTCAAAGAGAGGGCTTAAAGTCAGCTTCTTTCTACTCAAGGTGTCTGCCACTACATTGCCCATACCAGGGGTATAGGCAATCTCAAAATCATATGTGGTGAGAAATTCCATCCACCTTTGCTGCCTCAAATTAAGATCTTTCTGAGAGAAAAGGTATTTTAATGATTTATGATCGGTAAATAATTCGAACCTTTCTCCTAGCAGATAATGACGCCATGATTTAAGGGTGAAAACGATGGCAGCTAGTTCTAAATCATGAGTTGGGTAATTCTTCTCATGAACCTTCAACTGCCTTTCCCCATAGCAAACTACTTTGCCTTCTTGCATTAGGACAACGCCCAATCCTGTTCTGCACGCGTCCGTACATACTATAAACATCTTGCTTTCATCAGGCAATGTCAGAACTGGGGATATTGTCAGAGCCCTTTTTAAACGTTGGAAAGCAATGTCACAATCCAAATCCCAAGCAAAAGCCAAGTTCTTCTTTGTCAATCTTGTCAGCGGAGCTAAGATCTTCGCAAAGTCCTTAATGAACTTTCGATAATAGCCCTCCAACCCGAGAAAGCTTCGGACTTCGGTTGCATTTCGCGGAATCTTCCAATCTTGCACCGTGACTACTTTTACGGGGTCCACGGCTATCCCCTCTTTGGACACCACATGTCCAAGAAACCTTACTTCTTCTCTCCAAAAGTGGCATTTGGAGAATTTTGCTTTCAGCTGATGTGCTCAAAGAGTATCTAACACTTCCTTTAAATGAACAACATGTTCTTCCTCGCTTTTTGAGAAGATTAAGATGTCGTCTACGAAGACCACTACAAATTTATTGAGGAATTCCCAGAATACCCTGCTCATCAAGTCTACAAAATAGGCAGGTGCGTTTGTCAAGCCGAAAGGCATGACAAGCCACTCGAAGAAACCATCCGGGGTCCTAAACGCGGTCTTGTCAATGCTATCCTCAGCCACTCTTAGTTGATGAAACCCAGTAGCCAGATTTAGTTGGGAGAAAACGGATTCAGCTACGAGTCGATCAAACAGATCGTCAATTCTTGGGAGGGGGTGCATATTCTTCTTAGTCAGCTTGTTCAACTCCCTATAATCTACGCATAGGCGGAGTGAACCATTATCTTTGGTCACGAATACTACTGGAGCACCCCATTCAGAAATACTCCGTCTTATGAACCCCTTTTCAAGCAGCTCTTTAATTTGCTTGCTGAGCTCCTTTCTCTCCCTTGGTGCCATGTGCCTAACGGGTAAAGCAACGGGCTTTGCATTATCAACAAGGTATACGCGGAAGTTTATCTCCCGCTTCAGAGGTAAGCCCTTCACCTCTTCAAACACATCTGAGTATTCACGGACTACTCTAACGGACTACAAATTCTCAACAGACGCATCAAGTGATTCAAGATAACTAAGCATGACAGAGTTCATGGGATTACAAGAGATTTCGAGAGTGTTACTGAGGCGAGTCATGAGTCTAACCACTCTCTTTTCACAATCAAGGATGGCACCATTACTGGATAGCCAGTCCATGCCTAGAATCAGCCCATAGCCCGTGAAGCCCAAAACAAAAGCATTACATTTAAACCCAACACTTAGAATAGAGATTTCCAAATTCAAACAAACCATTGACAAGTAAACTGAGCCCCCAATTGGATTTGAAACAACCAACGGATCCTCTACTATATGGGTGTCTAGGTGTAGAGATTCAACTAAAGCAGTAGATATAAAAGAGTGCGATGCACCAGAATCAAAGAGAGTACGAACAGGATTATCAAACAGATAAACTAAACTCTCAACATAAATATGACTACCTCGTTCCTGCAGAGGTGCTACGAGAGCATGAGCCTGCCTTCCAGAAGAAGCTCTAGTTCTCTGTCCCTTCCCTTGCCTTTTGGGGCAGTCCTTAGCCAAGTGTCATGTTTCCCCGCAATGGAAATAAGCTCCCAACTTCCTCTTTTTCTTTTTGTAGTCCCGAGCCAAATGTCCAGGTATGCCACAGTAATTGCACTTCAGCTTCTTACGGGATTTATTATCCTTCCTGCCTTTCTTAGGGTACGCTTTCTTGTTTTGAGATCCCTCTCCTTTCTTATTTTGAGGCTCTTCCTTCTTCGCCTCCTTCTTGCCATCTTTGTTCTCCTCTTGCAACAAAGCCATGTCCACCAGCCTTTAATAAGTTGCTCCCATGGGTATATGGGACATTGCCAGGCCTTGCAGTGGCTCATTTAGTCCTTTGATAAAACGGAGAGCTTTCTTGTGGGGAGTGTTGACTAACTCCAGTCCAAATCTGGCAAGCTGATTGAATTTATTGACATATTCTTTGACTGATAGGTTGCCCTGCTTAGGTGATAGGAACTTCTCCATTTGCAGACTTTGCTCAGCTTGTGAGAGGGACTTCATTTCAAATCTCTCTTTGAAGTCCTCCCAAGTCTCTATCGGTATTTCAACATTAGTGACCTCCCAACAGAAGGAGGCCTCATCTTTGAGCAACCACACGACCAATTGTAGTTTTTGCCTCTCATCTACTTCAAAGATAACGAATAAGTCTTCAGTTTCTTTGAGCCAGTTTCTGGCTTCTACGAAAGATTCACTACTCTTGAAGTCTTTTCCACCCATGGATCTAAAATCTCTACAGATCTTTGAGAAAGCATTTCCTCTCGGAGGAGGAGGAGGAGCAGCAGCAGCTAGGGGAGGCGGAGGAACGCCTGTTGGGCCTACTTCATAGGCCCTAGCTTCAAGGTACCTTCTAAACCAACCAGGAACCGGCACGGCCTCAGGTAGGTTAAAGTACCCAAACATGCTGAAACAAAAGGAAAGATTCGAAACGAGGGATAGAAAGATAGTGCATATGGCTTTGGGGATTATGCCCTTTTTTTTAAATTTAAAACAACACTTTTCTTGAGAATGCTTCATTATGACTTCTTTTTGAAAAATAGTTTCAAAATTTTTATCCAATCTGGTAACCTTTGGCTCTGATACCATGTGTAACACCCTACCTCCGTTAAGGTCACTCTCAAAGGGAATACCTTAACTTCGGTGGAGCGTTTTAAGGTACAAGATACTAATAAATTACAAGACAGATAATTAAAGCAGCGGAAAAGAAACCAACTTCATTCCATAAATACTTGTTCAATACAACATTTCAACAAACAGTTTCAATCTTCCAAATTATTACATCTGTCTTGAAAACATAAAGAAGCAATACTGAAAATAAAATGACATAAATCCCCAACATGTCTTTGACCATAGCTATAGCTAAAAAAAAAAGTCCAAGCCTTACATCTACGGTCTTCAATCTTTGATTTGATCCGGTCAAGCAGAAGTGTTCCCTTCTTGCGGACCTTGGGGGAGGGGCGGAAAAAAAGAGGCGAAAGGAAAATGAGTCAGACATAAGTCTGGTAAGACCAGTTATTTAATACATGCAAACAAGTAGAAGACTGTGACATGAATAAACTGAACTTTGAAGGATACCACAAGGATAGGGTAGTCCTAAGACAAAATAAGGTAAGACTTAACTAGATTTGGCTATCGCACCCACTTTTACTTCTCTGCACCCACTAAGAACTTGTTTAACTAGCAATGTATGTTCATGATAAAGTGATCCCATTCATGTATTGATCGGCTCCTACTCGCATTCATGTATTCTCGGTGTCATGCAGCCCCACGTGTGTTATAAAGTACTTGTGTTGGTTCCATTATAGGGTGTATCAAGTCCTATAATGGCAACCCCTGACATGATTCTAGATGCACAAGTGTACGCCTGGTGCCTAGTGCCTACTTTTTCCACTCCGGAGCCCGTGCACGCCCGTACTCCGTCGGAACCTACACTGACGCACCTAACCGCCGCCCTTTTTGTCCTCTTATATTCAGCCCAGTAATCGTGCCCCACCCTGCCTAGTTCAGGGTACCTTTACACGTTCATGCGAGTTACTGCTGAAACGGGTCCCCGTTACTAGGGTTTTTCTAGTCAACATGTTAAATTGGTTAAGTGTTCTCTAAATTACTTAACCCCACCAATCTTGTCTTGTTCACATGTTAATTTGGTTAAGTGTTTTCTTAATTACTTTACCTCACCACTCTTGTCTTGTTAAGTTAGTTAAGTGTTTCCTTAATTACTTAACCTCATCATTTCTAGCTTGATTGTTCATGAGCTTTAACTAATTAATTAATTAAAGCACCAACCACTCACATTAGACATGTATTGTTGTGGTTACTGGATGTGCCGGTCGGTTCCGGGCAGGTTTACACCACAACTCAGTCTAACCTCGGGCTATTCTGGGCTTGATGCACTAACCTCTCACATTAGACAGGTATTGTTGTGGTTACTAGATGTGCCGGTCGGTTCCGGGCATGTTTACACCACAACTCAGTCTAACCTCGGGTTAGGCATATTCGTCTTTTCTAGATTTACATTTTTATATATGCAAATTTCTACAAGTATTTCATGTCACATGTTTTAATTCAAGACTAATGGTATATAAATTATACCATTCATGGCCTTAACCAATTACATGGTTTTGGGCCTACTACATATTTACATGTTTTGGTTTAATAATTACCCCCAATGTTACCCCCGTTTGTTCGTTCACATTAATCACATAAAGATATTGGGCTCGCTAATTGGCCCAATCTATAAACGAGAGATAAAGGAGGGAACATACATAACATAGGTTCAATCAACATATATCATGTAATTTGGATAAAACATCAGTTATAGACTAGCGTGTGACATAATCATGACACGTCTAATTCCAAAACATGTATGATTATAACATTAACATATAGGTGTAAACTAGATCTAATAAGGTGAACTTGCATAAATTCACTTCACAAACTTGCATATAAATAAGGATCTAGTTTAGGATTTAACATGTAACTTGCATATGACATATATATATATATATATATATATATATATATATATAATTAGATCGTAACTTGGATCTATCATAAATTATATAACTTGCATTAATCATGCGAACCTAAATGGATCTTGACATGGATCCAATCATAAAGTTTGTAACTTGCATATGGACATATGAACATAGGCATGTGGATCTAACATAAAACTTGCAACTTACATATGAACATATGGATCTAACATAAAACTTGCAACTTGCATATGAACATATGGATGTAACATAAAACTTGCAACTTACATATGAACATATGGTTCTAACATAAAACATAGGAATATGTACATGTAGATCTTGACTTGGATCTAATATAAAACTTACAACTTGCATAAAAACATATACATGTAGATCTTTACATGAAACACATAACTTGCTTATGATATTGATAATTTCAAATAGATCCAATACCAAATCCAATAATCCACAATCATTCCAATTCATGATAAAATCATCACAATCAATCAATATGAATTAACATGGCTTAATTCTAATTTCACTTTATATCAAATCACGTCTTAGATTTATTTACTTCTAAAAGATAACTGCGCTTACAACAAACGAAGGTCTTGATTTCTGGATTCTGAATTCTGGAGTTGAAATGCTCGCCTTTGATGTAGACAATCGTTGTTTTGATTTAGTTTGGTTCGTCTCTATGTTAGCTTCAAGTGGCGGCTACTCTAGGTTGTCTAATGGCAGCATGACGGCTCTAGGTTCAATTTTTAATATGATTTAGGGGTGAGGTATTAGGTTGCTTTTATAGACATTAGATAGAATAGGAGCCGTCAGATCATCTTAGAATAAATGAAGACGATTAAGACAAGATAGAGTTATCTAGAACAGCCAACTCAGCCCCTAATGACTCAGCAGTGAGTCATAATTCGTCTTTTCTAAATTCAGATATTTTCTATATATGTCTAATTATATATGTAAATTAATCTTAATTTAACCATGCCTTAATTATTCTTTTAATTATGCTCACAATAAATGGTATACCAAATATACCATTTCATGAACCAATCTATGCCAAGAAATTTTCATGTTTTCCCTTGATTCTCGCATTTATAATTAAGTATTCTTTAATTTGTTATTACAACTTTAACAGAAAATACGGGGTGTTACATGACCTTTCCTCTGTACTATAGAAAATGGCACTACAAATGTCGATGCTAATTTCCTAACTGAGCCAAACTGAACAACACTCCTCAAAGGTGACCCCTTAACAAAAACCATATCTCTTATCCCGAACTCTAGGTCTGTCCTCCACTGATTTTCGTATGACTTTTGCCTGCCCTGAGCTACTTTCATCCGCCTCCAAATTAAATCTATCTTCTTTGAGGTCTCTATAACCATCTCAGGTTCAAGTAGAAGTCTATCCGTGGACTCCCACTAACATGTAGGTGATCTACAATGTCGTCCGTGTAGTGCCTCAAAGGGAGCCGTACCAATACTCGTCTAATAGCTGTTATTATATGCGAACTCTACCAGTGGAAGATGCTCCTCCCAAGTCCTTCCAAAGTATAGGATACACAGCTGTAATGTATCCTATTAAGCATCTCTATTTATCCATTTGTATAAGGGTGATAGGCGATACTAAGTCATAGCTGTGCCCCTAATGCCTTCTGCAGGCTCCTCCAAAAATCACTTATAAAGATAGGGTCTCGGTAACTAACAAAACCAGAGGGTACTCCATGAAGTCAAGTGATATCTCTAACATACACATATGCCAACCAAGTTGTCATCCTCATACTCTTAACCGGGATAAGGTAAGCGCTCTTACTCAACCTATTGACTATAAGTCAAATACTGGTGTTACCCTTCCTCGATCTGGGTAACTCATCTATAAAGTCCATCGAGACACACTCCCACTTCCACTATGGCACATCCATGGGCTGAAGCAATCCAACAGGCTTTCTTTGCTCATTCTTTATTCACTGACAAGTCATACATCAAGCTACATACACTACCACGTCCTTCTTCAACCCTATCCAATTAAAAATCCTCCTCATATCTTTGTACATCTAATCACTGCCCAAATGGATAGTCATCATTATGTAGCCACCCTCTCTCACCCACATAATACCTAGCAAGTTAACTAGAGGTCCCTCCTCTACTGAGTCGGTCTATGATATCCCCTAATTGCTGATCCTCGCACTAAATGGATCCAATACGTTCTAAGAAAGTAGGTCTCACCTCCAACGATGCATAAAATCCAGGTGCAAAATCCATAGATGACCTAAAATCGAATGATGAGATGAACTCCAAACTCTGCCACTCTACGAATAATGGACATTAAGTCATTCTCTGCCTACGTAATGCAGCTGCTACTACATTCCCCTGCCACGGGGTATACGCTATCTCGAAGTCATAAGATGTAAGGAACTTCATCCAATGTTGTTGCGCGATATAAGATCCTTTTGCGAGAACAAGTACTTGAGCGATATATGATATGTACAAAGCTCGAACCTCTAACCTAATAAATAGTGTTTCCAAGTCTTGGGCGCAAACACTGTCTCTGCCAGCTCCAAATCATGGATAGGGTAGTTCTTATCACGTACCCTCAGCTGCGTACTCTCATAGCAGACAACCCTACCCCCATGCATAAGAACTACACCTAAACACGTGCCACAAGCATCCATATAAATAGTAAACATCTTCATACCATCAGGAAGAGTCAAAAGTGGAGATGATGTAAGAGCCTTCTTCAACCTCAAAAATACATCATCGCAATCTATACACCAAGCAAAAACTAGGTTCTTCTTCGTCAGTCAGGTAAGCAGAGCTGAGATCCGCGTAAAATCCTTTATGAACTTCCGATAGTATCCTGCCAAACCCAAGAAACTCCTTACCTCTGTCGCATTCTTGGGGGCTTTCCAAGCCTGAACTACGACAACCTTAGCGGGGTCTATTGCTATACCATCACTAGAGACAATATGCCCTAAGAACCTTACCTCATTCCACTAGAAATGACACTTAGAAAACTTCGCCATTAACTGATGTGCACGGAGAGTACAGAGGACCTCCCCTCAAGTGCACGGCATGTTCTTCCTCACTCCTCGAGAAAATCAAGATATCATCAATGAATACCACCATAAACTTGTTCAGGTACTCCCTAAATACTTGGATCATCAAGTCCACAAAGTATAATGGTGCATTGGTTAGCCCAAAAGGCATAACCAGCCACTCAAGAATCCGTCGGTAGTAGATGTCTTTCTTCTTCGTGAGGTTGTCCGTTAAATTTAAAATTTAAAAATGGTTTTAAATGTTGATTTGAAAATTAAACATCTTGGATTCAATGATTTTGAGTTATTAATTTGATTTATATAATAAAATAATAAATTAATTTCCTAAATAATCGGAATTGGTTGGATTTGAAATATAGTATGAATTGGTAATATAAGAAGACTTAATTTAGTTAGAATTGAATTATAAATACAAATTCGTTTATCAAACGATGTTTTAATGTATTGTTGATAATTTAATTATAAAATGAGCTATAACGTCGCAGTAGTTTGTAGATTTACGTTTTGAACTTTAAATGGATATACATAATCTAGTATAAGTCAGAATTCTTTGAAACAGAAAATGTCCGGATTTATTGGATTGTAATTTTCTAGTAAAAGAGAATAATCGAGATTTTATATTGTAGATATTGAGTCATGTCCAAATCAAATTTTCAGAAAGTCGTTATGGAATCAGCTATAATCCATAATGGTTTATTTAATAAAGGAAAAAGGTTTTTAATATATTAAATATCGATTTAACTTGAAATTCAATCTGGAGTAGTTTATTTTAAAGCTATTTGAGATCGTATTTGAATATATACAATAATAATAATTTATTACTATTATACTGAAGTATTTTAAAATCGATTTATATCTATTTAATTTGGACCCTTAAAAAGTGACAATCTTCAAATGACCTAGGTTTTCAATGAAACGAATTTTATTAAGTCCATAATGGCTAATTATATCTAGATTTCAAGTTTTGCGCCAATCAGAGTTATTTTGTGAGTGTACGCAAATTAAAATATGAATAAATCGATAATTTGGACTCAAACTAGCGCTATTTGTGCAAATGGATTCAGATTTTAACGGAACAAGTATCATTCGGTCTGGAATGTCAAAACATAGCATGTTGTCCATTTTCATCGCAACCGGAGTTCGTATGTGAACATACGAACAAATAAACATTAATTGGAAATGGCGATAGGCAAGAGTTAATAGAATATTAATAATATAAAATACCGTTAGTCATTTCAAAAAATATATCGGTGGTCACTTCAAAATAAAATAATATAAATCTCCTCAATATAAACACCCTAACCATAACCCTAAAATCCTAAATCAATCAACCACATTTTGCATTTAAGCTCGTTTCCACATTTTAATTTATATCTCTCAAACGGCAAGGAATTGGACGAAGTTATCAGCTAGAAAGTTGGAGTGGATGTTCAGGGTGATGTGCTGATAAAATTTGGTGGCTAACGACGGTCTGAGGTGGTCGGAATCCTCGAAAACAGTGAAGAAATGTTGTTTTATGTTTTAGGTTATTGACAGAGCTAGGGGTTGTTTTAGGTGATGTGGCCTGAAGGAGAAGTGGAGAGGGAAGGCAGACCGACATTTTGGCGTGGTGATGTGGTTAACGGAGGTCGATGGTTGGAGTAGTTTGGGTTAAACAGAGGGGTGTTGTTTTTCGTAATTTCTCGATTTCAAGTACCTAGGGTCGTCAAGGGTCGAGGGTGTCAACCGGGAATCTGTAGAGGAGGGTATGGTGAAGGTGAAGCACGAAATTTCGTGGTGAATGGTGTCCGGCGGTGGTGGTTTAGTCCAGTTAAACTGAAAACTGTAACATATGGATTTTGGCGAATTTAGCGGTGGACTGAGGCAAGGTCCGAGGGCGGTGGTGCTACTAGATGAAGCGAAGGCAGGGCGGTCATGGGTTGGCTCCAGTAGTCAGGGGAAGCGATGATGGTGAGTTTAGCAGAGTTTAGCTCGTTGGTGCTCAACTGGGAAAATGCGATGGTAATCGCAGTTTGAATCAGCTAATCATGTGGTTTGAGGATTAATTACATTAATTAGTATGAAACAATAAATTAATAATTAACTCAGTTTAATAATCATTAAATTACTAAAACTTATAACGATTATAACTTTTACATACATTAACATAATTACGTGAAACATGATCCGTTGGGATCGTATCGATGAATCCTACGCAGTCGAGCTGGTTTGGTTGGAATCAGAAGTAGTTGGAATTTTATTTAATTTTAAGCACTTGTTTAATATTAAATGAAACAACCAGAAATCGTTAAATCTAAATTAAATGGTGAGTTAACTCTCACACCTTCGAGAATTCTATCATGTGATTAAATTCATATAGCCGTAATCTACCATTGATAGTATAAATTAGATGATTGGATGTAATGGATGCTTATTGTTTGTTAATTGACTGGTGTTATTTAAATTTGCATAGTCTAAATTTATTAGATTAAAATTCTTATCTCATTTGCAGTCATTAAATGTTACTATAAGCCGTGTTGTAGGGAAAACAGGTTGGAGGGATCCAACTGGATCCCTCAACATTTGTGTGTTATTTATTTTCATATTGTTTATATATGAACCGTTTAATCCCCCAATGATGTTAAAACCTATTTAGATGTTGACAATTGAATTGAAATTCAACGTGTTAAGTTTTTAATCAACAGACAATATTGATTAAGTGGTTGGCATCAAATAGTCTTAAAACCATATTTTAAGACATTAATTTGCCATCAGGCGAATCGACGTATTTAAAGTTATCAAATTTATTTTTATAACTGAATCGAAGTTTAAATTATATTTTTATAAATAAATAGAAGTTTTATAAGTAAGTTGATATTTATAAATTGTTTTTATGAAAATAGCTATATAATATTATGCGTTGCAATTTTAATGTTTTAATAAGTTTATAAGCATATAAGTCAGAATTTAACCTACAGGTTAATAATCCATAATAATTGTTTTTAAGAAAATAGTTAAGTGATATTATTAGATTAATTATATTATTCTAAGAGGATGAAGAAATTGAAATTAGTTAACTAGTTAATTGATGGTTTTAAGTTGACTAAGTCAACTGTTTAATTGAAATTGGTTATTGGATATATTTTGTCTTCAATTAATCTAATAAAAATGATTTAGAAAATAGTTTTTTATTTTAGGGATTTCATAAATATAAATTACCTTTTAATTTAACGATGTTTAAAATAGTTATTGAATTAATAACCTTTAATGTAGTTAGTACTGTTTAATGGTTTTTAATCTAAAGATGATTAACTAACCTATTGTTACTTAACGAAGAAGTAAACTACCTTTACTTCGACTAATATTGTAATTAATTATTATTTTAATTAATAACAATTGAACGGATTTCCTTTTTAATTTAAAATTATTTAAGAAGGTAATCAAGCTTGCAATAAAACCTTAATTGGATATGGTAAAAAATGTTGTAAAAGAATTTGGAAATAAACCCAAGATTTATAAATAATGTTCGTAAAAGAAGTTAAGAAGAGATGATTCTAAACGTTTACTTATGAATTGAAACGCTCATAATTTAGGAAAAATTTTCAACAAATCAAAAGAAAGGAGACAAATGGATTTTAGTTACAAAATCCAAATTAAGTTTATAATACAATATTAAATGATTTTGGGTAAGGCTTTGGTAATTGTAATCCAAGTTGTAAATGGAATGATATAAAGAGGTTTAAACCGAATGGTTAGCGCTTAGTAAACTATTCACTTAATTAATGAAATAAATAAGTGATTATAATCGAAATAATTTTTCCAAAGCAAGGAATAGGCTATGGAAACCATATTTAAATGGAATAATAAATAGAACTTGTGATATTATACGTAATATGAGTTTTTGAGTTACGAACTTTTATCTATCTCAAGATAAGAACATTGTTGATCAAGGTCCGTGAAGTAAATAAAATACCCCAACTTCTATAACTTCACTATTATCCAGGGATGATATTAGTTTGTAATGGTAGCAGATGTTTAAAATAATTTACTATTTCCATAAGAAGAATATTGCAACTTATTGGAAATATTTTGAAATGTAAACTATTGGGTTAAAGGTAAACAACGTACAATTTAACATTTATTGGCCCAAGTTTGAAGTATGATTATATTAATACCATTTCGTTAATACATATAGCACTATTTTCTGGATAATGAAAATATTATGGTTTGAAATACACTTAATCTAAATAATAAGTAAATGATGATGATTTTTCCGAAGAAACAAAAAAGGGTTATATTGGTTTCGAAACGAGTGTAAGTATCTGGAATTTAATTATATATTCCCATAAGTATCATTATTAAATTGAAATCTTCAAAGTTGAAGTTAGATAAAAGTTGTTAGGTTTATACTAAAGAATATGTCGATTGACTTTATTTTACCTTAAAAGAATTGGTAATTGAACTTAGACCATTGGGTTAGTATATCGATATTTCCAAATTATAGGAATAAGAAAAGGAATTGGTTAACTGTATAACGATACTTCCAAAAAAAGGTTTTGAGATTATATAGAAATATTTCCAATATAAAGGAAATAAAATGGATTTTATGGAAATGTATCGATATTTCAAGGCAAAGGAATTAAAGCAGAGTTTGGTAAATACGTTATTCTGAAGAATTAGGAAGAGTTATTATTTTTGAATGGTGAAAACAAAAGAGATTTGTCAAGATAAGAATATAGAATCGAATTTTAAGAATCGACAAATAGTTTTAATAATTGGGTTTAATTGAAAGGTCTGGGCTGCCAATATACTTGACTATACTATTTGAATTGATAGTCCAAAACCCGACTATCAATGAAAAATTATTATTGGACCTTTGATGAGTTAGTTAATGGAAACTAGACCCAAAACCGCTTCAAATTAATATTGCGTTTGAAACCAACGTGCAGGGATACTTATATAGATAAAGAATTAAAGATTCTAAATTTTCATAAAACGGAAGAACAACTTATAATCTCTGACTTGCAACCAGAGATACACTGTGATTCTGTCGTGGTTGGAATCTACAAATTATAAGGACTACTTGCTACTGATCCTTGGGGTGATTCCTATATTAGATGTGGTAGGAGAATACCTTCAGTTCATCCTGTTCTTAGATGACTTGTGTGGACGAATGTCTAACAGATTATTTCCTGAGGGTCACATACATTGATTTTTACAAATATACCAAGTTTGGGGGTGAAGAAGGAAACTTCTTTTAGCTTAAAACCCATAGTATATTTATGGATGCCAATTAGTGATTTGATGGATCTGACGATGAGGCATTCAAAGTTAATGTGATGTTCTCTGAAAGTTAAATCGTGACCTCAAGCCTCATCAACCGGGAAATGGCAGAAATCGGGCAAGCATTATGGTTACGTGGGTCATTCCCATTAGGATGTATTGTCACCATCTAGAGAAAAAATCATTTGTTTCTTCTTCTGTCGTTTCTGTATCTTACAAGAAATGGTTTGGGTCGCTACCGACCATGGTGACAATATCCTTGGTACACTCAAGTTGAATGAGTGGTCGGTCATGATGTGTGATCGGGTTCAAAATTTTGTTGTTGAATCCTAATGTATAACTTTCTAGAGGTACACTAATCGGGAAGTGGTCTCGTACCTTGTCATGATAAAAATCCAAACTCCAATACGAGTCGTACATTTTTAGTTGTAAACCAACTATTTGGAAATGAGATGCAAGCTTTCCGGCCATATTCATATATATTTGTGAGTCGGGTGACATTATTATTATATCATTGGATTTTTATATAAAAACTGTTTTGGGTATCGTAAGGTAAAAACACGTGCCGTGTTTATGTGTGGTTATGTCTTACGAGATTTCCATTCTTTCAAAAGATTTTCTAAAAAATTAATCAAGTTGTTTGTGTTATAAATTTATCACTCAAAGTATTCCAGACTGATCCGGGTTGATTTTTCTTTAAAATGTGCTTGGATCACACCGTGCATATTTCCAGGTTAGGTTTCGCTTGGAGTTTCAGAGAAGAGGCTGGAGTCAAGACTTAATCACTTGTCTTCTAGTATTAATATATTTCCCTGTGTGATTTTTTACCGATTTGTTGTGTACTCTGATGTTGTAATCATATATATACAGTTTTCTTTTGAGTAAAGAGTTTTGATATATTATATTTTATTCGTTCCGCTATAAGATTTCATTCTACTCTGATTATGTGATATTTTTGTTGTTGTTGTTATTCTTCTTCTAATATTTCTTTCTTTCTTTTCTCAACCTCCTATTTATTTCTCCTAACTATCTTCTTTTCTGTGCATTTTGAGTCGACATGTGTTGTTAAATGTCAGCTTAAAATGTATGCAAAAAGTGGGTCGTTACAGGTGTCAAAAGCCCAACAATCTCCTCTCACAAATAAGGTTGACGTCATACATAGCCAGCCAATCCATCCCTAGAATAAACCCGTAAATCATAAAACCCGTACATATGTGTCACACTCAAACTCGACGCCAAGAAAAGAAATCCTCAAAACCCTACAATCAAAGATAGGTGAGCCGTGCCTCCTATGGGGTTTGAGACAACTACTGGATCAGAAACTATAGAAGTATTTAGGAGCAGATTATCAACAAAAGAACTGGATATAAAATAATGAAAAGAACCAGAATCAAATAAGGTCCTGATGGGAAAGTCAAAAAGAGAAATCAAACCTTCTACAGTGACCTTCCTACCTCTATCCTGACTGCTACCACAAGTCTGAGTCACCTTAAGCGCACGAACCTGTGCTCCGAATGATCCTTCCCACTGACCCTGCTTCTTAGGGCACCGCTTGTTGTAATGTCCCATTTGTCCGCACTGAAAACAAGCAACCTTCTTAGTTTCCTTCTAACAATATTTGATAAAGTGTCCCATTATACCACATCCATGACATTTTACTTCCTTCTTGATATGTGCCTAATCGTCCTTCTCTCCCTTCTTCACCGCACCTTTTTTGGGCCACCACTTTTTCTTTTCAATATTTAGCTTAGCCACTTCAGCCTTATCCTCTAGCTTATTTACCATTTCATCCTCATGCAAAAGATCCATATCCACAATCCTCTAAAAAATAGCTCCCATCGAGATATGTATCATTTCAATCCCTGGAGGTGTTGGTTCAGTCCCCTTGCAAATCTCAAAGCCTTCTTGTGCGCAGTATTAACCAGATCCAAGCCAAACCTTGCCAACTCATTGAAACTACTCACATACTCCTTCACCGACATACTACCCCGCCTCAGACTCAAGAACTTTTCCAACTGCATCCCTTCTTCAGCTTGTGATAAAAATTCTTCTCGAACTTATCCTTGAACTCATCCTATGTCTCGTCGGCATGCTCCGCCTCAGCTACTTCCCACCAATACAATGCCTCTCCTTTCAGTAGCCAAGCGGCTAACTGAATCCTCATTAGGTTATCATGCTCTAATAATCCAAACACATGATCGGTCTCTCTCAGCCAATTATGAGCATCAACAAAACTCTCCAATCCAAGAAATGGCTAGCCGCCCATTCCAGAAAAATTCTTACAGTGCGTAGAGATGTTAACCACTGGATTAGGTGGAACTACCACAACAACAGCTGGAGGTAGGGAATTTCCTTGCCCTTCGACAGGTGTCCTAACTTTAACATATCTACAGAAACATGCCGGAATGGGAATGCCCCCTGAAAAATTGGGAGCTCCAGACATATTGGAAAGAAAAGAGGCAAGGATTCAAAAAGAGATCAAAGGAATATTGTAATTGACTTGAGGGGATATTTTTCAGAAATAAGCTTTACATGAAAATTCATTACTTTTGAAAACAATTTTTCAAAAACTTTTCTCTGATCTTGTAAACTTAGGCTCTGATACCAAATGTGACACCCCACATTCTTTAACGTCACCCATATGAGGATGCGCTAAGGTTTGTGAAGTGCTTAGGTATAAAGTAACAACACAGAGACTAAAGTTTACAAGACAAAAATATAAAATAAGTGGAAACTTTTAAAAACATTTATTAAATAAGCAGTCAAATCACAATACTTATTACATTTCAAAATACCAGATAGTCATCATAAAACAATCATGCTAACTCATGGAAAATATCATAGAACATAAGTAAAACCAAAAAAATATCCCATTTATAAGTCAATACAATGATCAGAAAACGAGAACTGAACCAATACATGAAACTGGAAAGAGTATGAATCCAAGCTAAACCAAATAATCAAGAATCACTGCTAAGAACCTCCATCATGCGAATCAATAGGGGGGAGAGAGAAGGAGAAAACAAACTAGGTCAGACATACGTCTGGTGAGTTCTAGTAATTTCTAGCATGAGCATAAGATAAGGTAGCATTTAGACAGATGAATAGTTCTAAGAGCAATAAAAGCATAAATGTTATAGCAAGGGAAGATAAACATGAAATAAGATAGGCTTCTCATTCATATCCGAGTTTTGTTACATCAAATAGAAAAATATAATAATTAGGTTTTACCTAATTTCTTCCCATCGATTGGCTTCTTTACCCAAAATGTGATAACCTGTGCCAACTATGGAATTCGAGTTTATCAATCCTAAACCCATCAACTAAAAGGACATAGTCATTACAACGACTTATCTTCCTCAATCAGAACGATGCACACTCATCATTCCACCAGAATGCTCCTATACCTACCTTGTTCAAACCGCTTACTTTCCAGTTCAGTAAAGTGTTCCCTAGCTTCTACCTAGTGTGAGACTCCATGATAACAAAAGGATATTGATTGATATAGGTCCCCAAACAAAAATTCAATTAACACAAGTCACCCCTAGACTTGATCCCCAATTAATTACTAGGATTTCATTATACTATTAGGTCCCTTATCTTCCCCAATCTACCCTAAGCTGCCGATATAGACCTAATCTACAAGCCACTTACCTTCTTCAATTAGCCCCATGATACCAGAATGGACCCCCTCTATCTTAGCTTACTAATCCCATAAATTTAACTTAACATGTTTAAGTTTATTAATAACCTTGGTATAACCACTTGTTGTATTCCCAGGATTTACAAATTATAACTTTTAAAGAATAGAGGTCTTCGCCTCCATACCTTTCGGTGGAATCAGAAGGGGATTATTTTTCTTGAAATAACTTGTGAGGTTTTTGCCATCGTTCCTTCGGTCCTTTTGACGAATGGATCTCTTAATAGGAAATAAAATTTCTAAACTGAAGCTTATACTTCCAAAAGCCTTGAAGCCATTGCCTATGACGACAAGCCATGAAGCATAGATGGGAACCATAGATTACTTGTTGAAATGTGGGAACCATTGAGATAGTTAGTCAGTGTAACAAGGGAATGGGAAATCCAATGAAATGCATAAATAGTTAAGATGGTTAGTCGGTGTAACGTAAGATGGGGAATGTGTGTTGCATGTTATATTGCAATTATTATATATGCTTGTAATAATTGAACTAACTATTATAGAGTAGGGGTACAGGGTTAGCCTTGTTTTGTAGCATGGTTATAACAAGAGGGAAACCCGTTCCTCTATGCGGCGTGGTCTCGTTGGATATCTTTGGTGTCGGGTGGAAATTTTTTGTTCACACTAGTCTTTTTGACTGACCCGTAGTTTTTTCTTTCCTTTCAAACTCTCAAGTAAAGAATTAATTAAGCTGAGTTTAAGGTCTTTTGGGCATAACTTTGGTATACGCTTCCGAAGCCGAGCATGATGTTGTATCTATATAGGAGTTCCACCGTGTTATGTTCTTTTGTATCTTTTGATGTGTGTATCGGCATGTTTTTGAATGCCACTACTTATATTCTGATCAACCCGGGGTGCATCATCATATATCCCTCTCGGGGTATATTTTGTAATAAGTTATATTTTCTCTGAACGAGTTGTGCAATGGGTTGTATAAAATAATGTTAATATCAATTAATGTTTTTTGAAATTTTGCATACTTCTGTGTTATTTGATGTTTTGGTTGATTTACATTTGATTTTCTATCATCAAAAGTTGAAACTAAAAATGATTGCAGCATATGTAGCATTAATCTTTCGATCTTGGAGAATGGGCTGTTACAATTTGTAACCAGAGCATAACTTTATGTAAATTTAAATAAACTTTCCTCAAAAAGGATTTTTCTAACTAAAATCTAAAGATAAGAAGAAATACCAAGGGTTGGGATAGCGAAAATATGTATTTGTATAATATAAGGATGTATATACCCCCACAGTCTTAGGGAAACCCTTTGATATCTTATGAAGGTTTGTCTAAAGAAAAGAAGCGAGATATGGAGAAAAAGAATGTAAGGGTGAATATCGAAGGCGGGAGCACCATTCCAAATGGAAATTATTGAACCAAAGTAGAAGGATAGGACCGAAAGACTAATGAGAACCATGGTGCCTCTACTCCAACGGTAGATATAAGAAATACGTTCTAGATGTTTATTCAGTTGTTGCAAGCTGGAGTTGCTTCTGATCCTGGAGGAGCTAATCCCCAAGTACAAGTTGGAAACAACTATGTGAAATTGAGTAGGGACTATTATAACTTGGGAGTAAAACCGTTAAAATGGAAGATGTTGTCATCATGGATACTTGGTTGCCTCATTGTGAAAGAATTTCTGGTGAATTGGCCTTAGCCGATGAATAGAAGAGAAGGTTGGTGTCTAGATAGTTGAAGGGCATTTATCTGCATTGGGGGAACATTGTTACTGCTATAACACTGGATGGATAAATCACTTGCAAAAAATTAGGAGGAGGCTTAGGGGAAGGTTTATGTCAGAAGCTGCCCAGACTGTAATGATGAGAAAGTTTACTGATTTGAAGCAAGGGACATCATAGTGGTTGAGTATGATGCTAGGTTTGATGAGTTGTCTCGTTATGCTCGGGGGATAATTGCCACTGTCATATTGAGAAATGAGAAGTTTATAAAGAGGATTCGATTTGATATTGCAAAAACTATATGCCTCATCTGTAAGACCCTAGTGACGTGAGGATTGAGATGGTTGTCCGTAATGAAGAGATTCTTGAGGGGTTTAGAGACCCAGTGGGGACCAAAGCTTTTAGGGAAGAAAAAGGATGTTCTCCAAAGGCGAGAAAGCTCAGAAGTGAGGAAAGCCGAAGAAGGATAGAGCAGAAGCGGTTTGCTTTAAGTGTCATCAAAAGGGTCATTATTCGATTGAATGCAAGGAAACCATTGCCTGGATCATTGTTGGGAGACAAAATATCCGATGTTTCAATTGTAACCAGCTAGGGCATTATAAAAACAAGTGTCTGGAAGCAACGAAGGGGAAGATGCATGCTATGGAGCCTTCGTCTTCTAGACCGACGGCTGCTGAAAAAGGGAAAATAGTTTTGAAGGTAAGCTTTTGTTTCGTATCATACATATTAAAGTTTTGTTTAACATTGATGCATCACATTCCTTTATCTTTAGATATGTAGTAGATAATTTGTCTTTAGAAGCATTATACCTTTTTACTTCCTTTATAGCAGCTACTCCGATAGGAGGCTACATAACTCTTGGAATGAGATGTGGTAACCTAGAAATTCGATTTTTAGGTTCCACTTTGGTTTGTATTTTTTATGTTTTTGATTTTGATGGTTTTGGCAATATTTTGGGAAAGGATTGGTTGAATCTTTATGATGTTAAAATATTTGTTCGAAGTAGGGAAGTGTCATTGAGACATCCCGATAGCAGTGATAGTATTATGTTCTTGGTGGATAGGTTGGTTCTAAAGATATTGTCATTATTGAGTATTTTGGAATTGGAGGAAGAGGTAAGTAGTGTTCCTATCATAAAGAAATTTGCTGATGGCTTCGAACTAGTAATAAGCTTGCCACCGAAGATGGCTATTGAGTTCCATATTGATTCAGTGCTGGAAGTGGAGCTTTGATTCGACCACCTAGCCGAATGATCCCTTCTAAGATGAAAGATTTGAAGGCCAAACTTGTTGATTTAGTAGGAAGAAGTTGTATTTGTCCAAGTAGCTCGCCTTAGGGTGTTGCAGCTATGTTTGTGAAGAAGCCTGGTGGAACGACGAAAATATGCATTGACTACCGGATGTTTAAGGAGAGGACGGTGAAGAATAAGTGTTCTCCACCTCGTATTGATGATCTTTTCGATCAACCAAGAGGAGCGATGGTGTTTTCTTAGTTGGATTTGGCTACTGGTTTTCACTAACTAAGAATAGCAAAAGAGAACATTCCATTGACAACATTTCATAGAGATATGGATTGTTTGAATTGATGGTTATGGCATCGGGATTGACAAATTTGTCTACTTTCTTGATGGATCAAATGAACTCAGTGTTCTGGGAACACTTAGACAGTTTTATGTTATTTTTCATTGATGATATATTAGTATATTCGAACGATGCAAAGGAGCATGATTGCCACCTTCGTATTGTTCTTGAGACTTTGTGGAAGCACCAATTGAAGACCAAGTTTTATAAGTGTTGGTTTTGAAAAAAGAAAGTGAAGTTTCTTGGTCATGTGGTTATGGGTGAAGGACTTCTAGTAGATCCTGCAAAGGGTTATCATGCTATTAGTTGGAAGAGGCCCAAAAGCATAACGAAAATCTAAAGCTTTTTAGGATTGGTAGGATACAATCGAAGATTTATTAAAGACTTCTCAAGGATTGTGATGTCGCTCACTAAGTGATCCGAAAGGATGTTAGTTTTTATGGTCTGATAAGTGTGAGGAAGAATTTCAGAATTTTAAGCGCTTGTTAATCAATGCTCCGGTGTTAATGGTGTCAGATGGAAACCAAAATTTAGTGGTTTATACTGATGCTTGCGGAATAGGCTTAGGAGTTTTTCTTATGCAGAAGGGAAGAGTTATTGCTTAGCTTCCCCACAACTAAGGCCGCATGAAGTAGGATACCCAACTCTTGATCTTGAGTTAGTTGTTGTTTTTCCCTTGAAAATCTGGAGGCATTACATATTGGGTTAAGGGTTCGACTTGTTTAGGACCATAAGTCTTTGAGATACTTGTTTTCTCAAAAGGAATTGAATATGTGATAGCAGTGATGGTTGGACTTTTTAGCTTCTTATGATTTTAGCATTAAGTATACTCTAGGAATGGAGGGACTTAGAAGCTATGGTTGCATGTAATGTGAGAAACAGGTCGACAACATGTTCTAATGAAAGCACACCTATGGTATCATATTTGGAAGTTCGACCAATTTTGATTGAGAAGATTGCTTTTATACAAGAAATCTGTCTTTCATTAGCCGAAAGGATCAGAAAGCTCAGAGTTGCAACAAAAGGCTATGATCCATAAGGTTTTACCTGTGACCGAAATTGATGGTTAAGGAAGAAAGGAAGGTTATGCATTTCGGATATTGGCGACTTTAGGAAAGATATGCTTAGGGATTGTCATAGTTCTAAGTTTATGATACACCCTGGTCGTAAAAAGATGTACCAAGATATGAAGAGAAGCTTTTATTCGGAAGGCATGAAGAAGGATGTAGGAATGTCGGTGAAGCAGTGCCGAAACTGCTAGCAAATGAAAGAAAACATCAAAAGTCCAGTGGTTTGCTTCAACCATTATGTAACAACCCAGATTTTTAATACATAAATATTTAAATAATTTTAATATTAAAACGTTAATTTTGGAATATAATGACTTGAATCAAATTTAAATGAGAATTTGATTGTTGAATTAACTTGAAACTGTAAATATTAAGTTTACATCCAATTAAATTTATTTTTAAGAAATATAAAATTCTATTTGAATATGTATGATACACTACTACAAAAGTGGGCATATTCGGCACTAATTTGCGTGCGTTGCATGAAAAGTGTGGCGAAAGCTATGCTTTCTTTGATCTCCTACAATAATATTCATATGTTGTTGCATTATACGTGGATGCACTGTTGCAGTGGGAATTCTAGTGTTTTGACGTGCAACACCAGTTAAAAGCGTAGCATTACGTATATATAATTCAGCTCAATGATACGTGTTATCAATATATTAAAACCCCAACCGTAGATGCACGATTATTCCAACAGTTCGAACCATCTGTGGGTCTGATTATCTTAACATTAGCCATCATCCAATCATTGACAGCCACGTCATTGCATTCTTTTGACGAAATTTTGGCGCGATCTTCCCCCTTCACGAAATCGTTTTCTTGTCTATCATCTAATCGTTTTTCCCCCTTTTTACTATTGACAAAAATTTAAACCTAAATTCATGTCAGTATCGCTCCTCTCCTCGACAGCAAATTCTATTCCGAAAAGGTTGAAGCTTTGAAACGCTTTCTAGCTTTGATTGCTCAGGGCATTGACATCGCCAGTTTTTTCCCTCAGGTTCAGTTTGTATAGCACTGTGAATTAGTTGCACTTATTATAGATTGGATTATGAGTAATTAGTAAGTAGTTCATTTGTTACATTTTGGAAAACCCATTCGCTTATGAGTAATTAGTTGCTTGGACATCCCAAACTTAGGAAAACCCGTTTGCTTATGAGTGATTAGTCGGTGAAAGATTAGATTATGAGTAATTAGTTGCGCTTTGACCATTGATTTGTGATTATGCTGAGGTTTATTCGAAAATTATACCCAGCAATAAACCAAGAGAACCGGGCTATTGGCATGAAAAAGACATTGGTTTATTATAATGGTCGAGCTAGTTAAGGAATGGGGACTTTACAGTCGAAATTGATTTGCACTTTTTGTTCATTTACATTATCATATAATTGTATGCTTGAGGTTTTGTGATACAGATACATGTGTAGCACTGCGGTGTGTTTGCTTTGCGGTGTGCTTGAGGCTACCAATTTCCCGATCCGGACGAGTCGTTCACCCGTATCATAAGGTACCACAGTGCATCAGTTCATACCATACACATTCGAAAAATGACATACAATTGTATGCTTGAGGTTTGCATTGCGGTGTGTTTGCACTGCGGTGTGTTTGCACTGAGGTTTTGTGATACACGCACAGGTATACACGCACAAGTGTACACGCACAAGCATACATGCACGCACAAGTATACACGCACAAGTATAAACGCACAAGTATCACAAGTATACACGCACGCACAAGTATACACGCACGCACAAGTATACACGCACAAGTATCATAAGCATACTCACAAGTATCATAAGTATACACGCTCAAGTATCATAAGTATACACGCACAAGTGTACACGCTCAAGTATACACACACAAGTATACACACACGCACAAGTATACACACACAAGTATACACACACAATTATCATAAGGCAACATCTGAAGGCACGCACAAGTATACACGCACGCAAAAGTATACATGCACAAGTATACACGCACAAGTATCATAAGGCGCTTTGACCATTGATTTGAGTTTGCCACCAAGATTTAAGTTTTACCTAACTGAGTGGTAACTTTTAGGCCATGAGAATCGGGCTATTGGCATGAAAAATACACTGGTTTATTATAGAGGTCGGGCTAGTTAAGGAATGGGGAATTTACCATCGAAATTGATTTGCACTTTGCTTTTATTTACACTGACATATAATTGTATGTTTGAGGTTTTGTAATACAGATACATATGTAGCAATGCGGTGTGTTTGCACTGCGGTGTGCTTGAGGCTACCAATTTCCCGATCCGGACGAGTCGTTCACCCGTATCTAACACGCATAGGTATTTTCCATTTGATTTTGAAAACTACCAATTTCAATGTTTCGATTTTGGAAATGTATGCTCAGTTTTGCATTAGTTCATACCATACACATCCAAAAAATGACATACAACTGTATGCTTGAGGTTTTGTGATACAAATACATGTGTCGCACTGTGGTGTGTATGCGCTGCGGTGTGTATGCACTGCGGTTTTGTGATATAAATACCCGTATCTAACACGCACGCACAAGTATCATAAGGCAGCATCAGTCCATACAATACACATCAGTTCATACCATACATGCAAAAGTATACACACATGCACAAGTATCATAAGGCAGCATCGATTAGTTCATACCGTACACGCACAAGTATCATAAGGCAGCATCGATCAGTTCATACCATACACATCCAAAAAATAACATACACATCCACATTCAAAAGTATCATAAAGTTAACTTAATACATACACATCCAAAAAATGACATTATAGTAGCATCAATTCATACCAAATTAGGGTTGCGGGGCTGTGGAACTTCCAACTATTTCGTTAGGGCTTTGCGGCTGTGGGAGAGCCGGTCCGAAGTGAGCAGCCCCATGTGACGTACCCGCAGCATCAGGACAATGGGTGAGGTAGTTTGGCCAGTCAAATTCCTGATCAACTTCTATATCTACCCACTGATCATTCCTCTGGTTCATTGGGGCTTGATTATCAACATGTATGTCATGGGCGGCTTCCGGAAATAAGCTTGGCAAGGGGGTAGCTCAGCAACTTCTTGTATCATTGCATTAAATCTTTCATCTGAATCCATTTCCCATTCCCATCTGTAGTGATGCAAACATGGAACCACCTCTTCCTCCCTATTGCTCACAAAAAGAAGTTCAGGCCTTGTACCAGGATGAGCATGGGTACAGCGCTGAACCTTAACGAAGTAAACCTTGTTATTGATTTGAGCAGAAAAGGATTGATATTGCCAATGCCTTCATAAAATTGCATTTTCAAGTAGAAATATGTATGGTCATACTGAGACCAGTAGCAGTCGTCAATTGCAAGCACACATTCCATTGGCTTCATTACTTCTTCAACAGCAGAAACATTACTCTTTAGGAACTCGGGAAAGCCATCAACTTTAGCCCATGATTCCACTTCTAACGCTGGTGTGGGATCAAATTCTTCATCAGACCATGGTTGCAGGTAAATAGCACCACCAGGTTTTATAAAAACTTTCAACATTAGGGCATGATCACGCATGCTGTACGATGGGCATGATACTAGAAAAGAGTTGTTGGGTATTACCCGTATAGGCCACGAATTATGATTGAGAGCCACCTTAAGAACGTATTGCACAACTTCGAAATTCCAATGTCCCTTAAGAACAGAGGCTGTGATGTATAGAGAAGAGTCCACTGTTTTTTTTTTCTTTTTAAAATTTCGAAGATTGGGGTTTAGGGGATATGGAGGAGATGATGTTCTGATGCTTGAAAGGATGTGCGAGGGACCCAGAGGATGGTGTCAGGCAAATATGTGAACTGGAAATACTTGCACAGAAGACGAAGCATACTCAATTCTATTTCTGAGGTGACACGTAGAGACCAATGCTGATTGGTCAACTGTTATAATTGTATGCGTAACTCACTAAGATTTATAAGTTAATTAGATGGCCAAATGCACAGATGCATGCACATAGCACATATGCACTTATCAAATAACTTGTAAATTCTAATTGCAGGATCTGAAATGACGAGGAGAGATACAGCCGGCAAGTGGAGGATCTGAAATGACATAGAGAGATACAGTTTCTGGTTCATGGCATTGCTACTTTGTATAATGCACACTGATCGTATTTGTTGGCAGTTGTATTGAAGGTGGTATGTGTTGGCACTTTTGCTACTTTTAAATTATGTATTTGATCGTATGTGTTATATATTTAAAGTGTTGAATTACGTATTTGATCGTATGTGTTGAAGGTGGTATGTATTGAAGGTTTGAATGTGATGATGGATGTAACAGATGTGTTTCTTCTATGTACAAAACTGATATTGCAAAATTTATACTTAAAGCATTGTATTTGCCTTCTTTTACTGTTGCATTTGCTTTTTTTCCTGATGTTGTATTTCAAGATTATGTTGTCGCATTCCATAATACAGTGGTGTTGCATTACATAAAATAGTAGTAAGTCCACGTGGCACGTAAATGCCACAGCTGACGTGGCATGTGACATGTGTGCAATTGACGTGGAGATCCGACGTGTCGTGTGACACATAGGCAACTGACATGGAAAGATGACGTGACCGCCGCTATCGTGACCTAGTACTCAGGATCTAACTAATTTTCAAGCAACGCTGAATATTGTTGCATTATGTACAAATAGTGTTGCATTACGTCAATAATGCAATACTTTCTTTCCGTGGCAGTAGATGTGCTAAAGCGTTGCCTTAGAGGGCTAACGCAATGGTCGCGGATGCCACGCCCACCCAGTGTTGCCTATTTGAAAAAAGGCGAAAATGCAAAACTTTTTCGATCTAAGGCCACATTAAACTTGTGTCGAATATGCCCACTTTTGTAGTAGTGATAACAACAATTTATTATTAAAGAATTTGAGTGTTTTGAGATCGAATTATTATAAACCGATTTTCATAAACACATAAAAATAGCTATTTTGCAAATGACCTCGGAATTCGACGAAAATAGTTTCAATGGATTCAGGGTTGTAAATTATTGTAGGTCCATAGCAATCGAGTTTAGCACACGGTCATGCGAGCTTGAAATGCTCGATGACAATTAAAAGTGAATTAGATATTTAAAATTAATCCTGTAAATACATTTCATTCTAGACCTAAATCATCTCCTTCCTTTTATTTCCTGTAACCAAAAGAAT
>JASFAX010005823.1:0-34599 GCA_030737875.1 Allium sativum
AGATGGAAAGACCAGTAGTCGGAAAGATCGACGAAACCTAGGATGGAATTCCCAGTCCTGGGTCAGAAGGACCGGCAACAAGATGGAAAGACCAGCAGCTGGAAAGAACAGCACAGATATCCCAGCCAAAAGGGGGTATCCAATACTCTTCCCGATTATGAGATAATCAGAACGGATAAGAAAAAAAATCGGATTAAATCTGAGAACCAAAGTCCTCCCCGAGGGGAACCCGGTTGATCATTAGTGCCATTAATACATGGCCCGATTACAACAAACACTGGGCTTCATAAAGACCTCTCCGGAGGCGTCCAACCATTTGTGTAGCATTTGTTCATCCCAAGTGTGAAGAACGTTGGTCCAAGAAGACCCCTCTGAGGGGATTCAGTCAATCGTCAGTGCCAGTAATACACGAACCAATAACGACACATACTGAGAGTAAGACCCCTTCGAGGGCACTTAGTCGATCGTCATTGTGAGTAAAAGTCAACACGATTACGACATATTCTAGGTAAATGACCTCTTAAGAGGCACAAAAAACCAAGACCTCTCCTGGGGTACGTATTCGACCAAATCTCTAAAGGACCTGGGTCACCAGGTTAATGAATAAAATGTTGGATACGTTCCAGAATACACAACCTCTCAAACAGGGGCATAGAAGAATGGCAGAAATCGACCAACTAAGCTGAATTTCATTGCTTGGCAGGCCGAGAAGCTTTAAATCCAGTAACAAAGTTAAGGATTTGATTAACAGGACAAAAGCTTTGGCATCCTAGCCATAACCAAGAGAATTCATAGACATTGTTCATCCCAAGCCTAACGAGATTGTGACGAACATTGGTATGGGGGCACAACCATAACATCAAAATCAAACCGATAATGCTAAATTTACATACTGTAAGTTCGTTACAACCTCACAGTTGACGAAGTGTTAGTGATACAAGTATAATGTGCAGTGTGCAAATAAAAGTACGTCAAACCTGAGTAAAAGGCAGTAGTCAAACAGGCAAAAACACTGTATCACGCAACAAAATAAAGCATAGTTCCATCACAGAGTCACGAAGTCAAGAACACAAGCATAAAGTAATAAGCAAGGGCCGACACTCGCATATACAACCGGTCTAATTTTCATGCATAAAAGGAAATAACAAGAAAATAGAGAAAGCTAGTCATAAATGTTACTTCTTATTCCCATTCTTTGGATCACTGGACCTCAATGGTCTGTTAGCTTTCGAAAGAGGAGATGTATCAACTGACTGGTTTCCACCTCTAGCCACCACACCGCTAGGACTCTCTTAGGAAGATGCAGTGATGATCTTTTTCTTCGTCCTAGTGGTAACTACCTTCTTTCCTTTATGACCCGACGATGTAAAACATCTAGTTTCCCCCCTGTCTTGAATGTCGGCATCCCGTACCGAAGTCTCGTCAGTATACTCATAATCTTCGCCACTTGGAATATAATCCAAATCATCGTCCAAGTTGGCGATCACACCAATTTTGGTATCTTTGGACCTAGGGATTTTGGCACCAACTAGAATTTCGTCACTTGGAAGAGGAGCAGTGACTGGGGCAGGAGGAATAGACATCAAGGTCGAGTCAGTGACCATGGCTTCAGTCAACAAAGCGGTAAATCCCCCAGAAGGAGGCCTCGGTGAGATTAGACCTAAGACATACGAACAGTGAGCAAGAAATGCAGGTGTCCCAGGTGAAGGGAAGAGATGGTATAAGTATAGCATAGCTTGAATAATTTCAGGTTTACCTGTGGCTTCGAGGTTCGCCTAAACATCCCTACAACGGACCTTAAATCTATCTGCATCATGATCACCTTCCTCATCATCCCCATCATGCTCCTCGGTAGCTACTTCCTATTCTTTAAGAACATCAGAAGGATTATCAAGAGATTTTAAGCTAGAAGCTTCGATGTTGGTTGGGTCAACCAGGGAATAAATGAAAATCTGATCTTGGGCCTTTTCCCTGGAACTCCCAGCCTTGTCACTCAACAAGCCTCGCATTTTCTTTAACTGAGACTTTCCTTCGGCTAAGGCCTCGCGGGACTTATCATCTAAGAGATCTTCGGTAAGATCGTCTTCGCTATAATCACCATCATTTATCTCAAGTATTTTCTCCCATGCAAGGTCTAGGATAATTGCAAACTTATCTTCTAGATAGTATAAGCTTCCTTTGCCCATGACACTGAAAACATAACAGTTGAACAAAGAAGTGTCGGCATTCATTTGAGCCTCTTCAAGATTATCCACAGCTTTAAGCTTCTCTTCTTCAAGGGTCTTATTATCGGCCTGTGCTTTAAAAAGAGCTGTACTCAGAGAAGAAATCGTTACCCGAAGAATAGATTTTTCTAGTTAATGGATAGCAGAAGCGTTCTTCTCTATAACCAACTGGGTTTCGGAAGATTCTCGGGAAGTCTTGGCCTCTTCAACTTGCGCTTTCACGGCAGTAAGTTCCTCTTTGAGCCATTCATTCTCATCCTCCAGGCTCGTTATCTCTGTATCTCTCTAAGTAAAGGAAGCGATGGTTCAGTCCCGGGACTTGAGGGCCTTGATAAGCTCAACTTTGTCATTCTCCATAGTAAGGATTCGTTCGATATTCTCTTTATCATGCCTTTGAAGATCAAAAGAAAACGCGTTCCAGGCAGTAAGATGTTTCTCGACATTTTACCTGATCGTGTCTATACGTGTTTCCAACTGGATTTTAGCGGTATCGATTTGTGTCATCATGCAATTTTTCATAGTATCCATTTCACCAAGGAAAATATGTTTGACGGATGGGTAGACATCAAGGTCGAGGTACATTCCATTTAAGCACCAGCCTGGTAATCGTTCAGCAAGCTCAAGTCTGCTCGACCTAGGAGCATAGCGAGGTCTATGAATAATCATTTTGAGGTCAATAGAGGTTGGAGTGACTGACGGAGAAGCAAAAGATGGATGATCGGAGGTAATCTGGATGTCAGGCATATGAAACTTATTGGGCTTATAACGCTTTCGAAAGTCGTCTTCGCCACGATCATCCTTATTCCTCTTCTGCCCGGTTTTCCTTTTCCTTTTTTCCACCTTCTTCCTTTCCTTTTCCTCTAGCATAGATTCATGATCACGCCTCCATCGCCTTTGTTCGTCAAGTTTCATGAGTTATGGGCTCGGTCGAGACTCGTGAGAATGCTGTGAATGATGTGGCGGGTTCCGATGATGCTAGGATTGCTGTGAGTGCTTTGAGTATTGTAAAAGGTGCTTTGGATTTTGTTGGCTTGACTTTTCATGAAAGTATTTCATGAATGAAGGCTTAGGCATCCTTTCTGTGCCTGAGAATAGAAACAAAGCAGAGATTCAGTGTTCACATTGGTTGACACTAGGACAAACTTAAGGAATTAATGCGAAGAATCATAAATTCATGTTATAAATGAACACTTAGTTAGGCGTATTAGTGACGAACCAATTTTTGGTGTCGGTTCTAAGGCAATTCCTAGACTTGCAAGCATTTTTCCTGTTCGAGAGAGGGAGCTTCAGTAATGTTAATTCCTACATCTTTGGCTTGAGGTTTTGGGGGTTGAATGTCGATTTCTCCCTGAATGATATCTTTAGCTGAACTAAGGTCGAACAAGCCCTTATAAGTATCCACAGAACTCTCACTTTCAGTAGTCTGAATAATCGGATCCTCGTCAACTATATATGCATTTTCCTTAGAAGTTTTCTCAACATCTCCAAACTGTTTAACCACCGGATCAGAAAGGGTTTCTGAAGTAACCCCATCCTTATCGGTTCGCTCGGTTCCCTTCTCAACTTGCTTATTTTTATCCTCATGTTGTTGTGATTCTTCATCTCCAATGGAAGCCAGTTTAGATTTAGGGGGTGTTTTACTACTTTCTGCAGTATCAAAACATCTCTTTAAGGGGGCTTTTCTAGCAGTCTCTCTTAAAGGTCAGATCTAATATAAGGTTTCGGGATGGGTCAAGCAAATGATATTGTCGGAGAGATTGGTCTATGATCAAAAACCTTCTACTTCTCTCTCCTTCAACAACGGTGTTTAAATCATCAAATAATTCTTGTCCACTAGTGTCATTTGAATCAGAAGAAGGTATCTCTGTAAAACAAAGAAGGAACTTAATACTTGGAATTTAAATGCAAAAGCAGATAAAGGGATATGTGGTAATATTTTTTCACCTTCTTTCATCGACCTTCCATAAAAACTATCAAGATACCGTATGAAGCAGTAATGATATGCGAATCCCTTGGCACTCTCCTCCAGATTGGTGATAAGCTTTGGGTATTTCCCCTCAACAAAAAAGATTGATGGTTTGACTTGCCTCTTTTTAAAGACGTACAAGGAGCATTCTCTTGAAATGTAGGAGTGCGCTGCTTAACCCTCATGAAGAGTACGTAAAGACCATTTAGAATGGCATAGCCATTGGGGTGTAACTGCATGTGGGCAATTGCTAAGCGCTTGAGAATCATTTCCACAAATGGATTAAAAGGAGGTACGCCTCCCATTGTTAGCATATGTCGGTTGACCGCGACGTACCCAGGAGGTAGGGAATCTGCAAATTCATTCTTCTCAAGGAATTTGGCCTCGGTTTCTTAGAATCTAAACTTAGCACATATACTCTTATACGAGCGTTCAGAAAGTTCAGATGGTTTTCTTTCATCAGGAACTCCAGCAAGAGGCCTCGGTATAGGGAATTCTAGACTGATATTTGATCCTGAAGTATTAGTTGCAGCCACATTAGCCAAGTGAGCAGAAGTACCAGTCTGCGTAGACTCTGACGCTTCCTCAATATGCTGACAAGACTTTTGTCAAGTATCCATTTCTACACAGATAGTTGTACTTAAAAAACATATAACATAGGGAGTTAGTTATAACCAACTCATGACAGGTCGGTCTGAATTGATTTTGAGTAGGTTTGTCCCAATCAAATCAATAAGGGGTATCAATGAGTGGTCGGTCCCAAATTAAGTTACACTGGTCGGCACCAAACTAATATGTTCCGGTCGGCCTAAGGCAAACTTACACTGACCGGCCCCAAATTAGCACATCCTGGTCGGCCTCAAATTACTAAATTAATCGGTCTCAAACTAGCATGCTCTGGTCAGTCCCAAACAGAACCATGGTGGTCGGCCTCGATGAATTGTATTGAACTCGGCCGACCCAAGCGGGTCGGTGGCAACTGAAGCACTGAGTTTTTCACGACAAATACAACTAGTGCAACGAGTATATGACGTGAGCAAAATAAAGACATGAACAAAAAAATAAATTGAATGTTTAATGTGAGCTATTTTCATAGTCTGAATAACTCAAGCATTTCGAAGAACACATTAGGTGCATCATTACAAAATCAAAGTTTTATGGATTTTTACAAATTCACGTTCATCATACACAACCTCAAACCCGTTTAAATCAACTCCTATTCCATTTTAGACTATTCTAATATCAAAGAATTTACAATCCGAAAATTCCAATGTACTCAAATAATCACATCAGTCCATTATCAATTCAATTCGAACCCAAATGCAAGGATTGTCAGATTCAACGTAAATTTTAGAAAGGATCCATACCTATGATAGTTGAATTTGGATATCAGAGGGAGGATTGGGTTTGGCGGTGTCGGAATGTTTTTGACTTGGACGATTTCAATTCGAAAAGTAGATTCGATCTGATGTGTGCGAGATGATGGATTCGATTGGAAAAAAGGAGAATTAAAAATTTTTGGCTGAATTTCCCTCAAAAGCCTTCGACCGCCATTATAAAGTTTCCAACTGAAATGGAGTAAAAGTGATAAGGAGCAATGGGCCGAAGGGGTTTATATGATAACTGCTCACATTGGGCCGACTCATTCCAGTCCAGGCGCGCCGGCCAGATTGTTAAGATAAAGACACCCGTTCCATATAAATAAAAATGTGACTGACCCATATTTAGAACTTGTAATGCCACGTGAAAGATCCATCTATGGTGTGTTCAAAATATTTAGTTCGGAGCCTATAATTTTTCACAAATAAAAATCATAAACTCCAAGGGGCAAAATGTTATCCCACAAAATCGCATGTATATAGATGGATCAAATAAATCGAAGGATACGGGTCGGCCTTGAATCCTCAAAGGTGGGTTGGTTGTGACACCCCACGCCCATTAAGGTCACTCACAAAGGGAATGCCTTAACTTCGGTGGAGTGTTTTAGTGTGTATAGAACATAAAAGTGAACAAGACAGATAAATATAATGGTACTTGGAAAATTAAAAACAACTTTTATTGCAGCGGAGAAATATTGGTTACATCATATCAAAAACCAACTACAAATCCAAATACACTTATTATCCATCTTGACAAATAAGTTTCCTGAGTACATAAAATAAAAGACATAACCCCAACATAAAATAGCCATAAATAAAAAGAGCTGAACTTTACTTCAGCAAATCCAAGTGCTTCCAAAAAGAGGGAGAATGCGATCCAAATCAAGCTCCACTAGTTCTAGGCCCACCCTGAGAACCGGGGGGGGGGGGGTGAAGGAAGAAAAGAGGTGGAAACAAAGGGGGTCAGACATAAAGTCTGGCGAGTCCAATAACTTTAACAATATAATCATTAAATTAACGAGGATAAGGTATAAATCGGTAAATAAGGAAATGACTGTGAAACAACTGGGTAGGACAAAGAAATCAAGATAAACAAAGATAACACTAACTACGCACCTAATCGCTATAGGACAATTACTACACTGCACCACAACGAACACCCTAAAAGCTGATCCCACCTACTGAACTTAGAAATAACAATAGTAGTTTAGTGTACCCCTAGGTGTCAACGTAGGTGTCGCCTTCCCCTATCTCCACTAGGTGTACCCACTACGTGTAACAACCCGTATTTTCAATAACCCGTTATAACGTAAATCGAGGCAGAATTTAATTTATAAATCTGAATCAAGGGAAATGGGCTATGCCATTGCGTTCGTCTCGGAAAAATACGCGAAATAGAGTCCGAGTTTTCGAAAATCGGAGTCCGTATGACCCGATTAAGGCCCAATGAAGTTTTCAGAAAATTTCAAGTTCAAAACAGATTTGAATTTCAAGTTCAAATTTCGAATTTCGGGCCTGGAAGGCTAGGCGGGAAATTTCCTGCCAAGCCAACCAAGTCGACAGGCCTGTCGACTTGGCAGTCGACTTGGTTGGACCCATGTCGACAGCCCTGTCGACTTGGCTGTCGACTTGGCTCAGCCGGGCAGTTTTGCCTGGTGCACCATTTTGGAGTTGTGTTGAGTTAGGGGGCCAGATTCGGTTTTGAGGCTGAGATTGGAATTAGGGTTTAATCCTAAGGCTAAAACCAATCCTAATCTCTATAAATAAGCCCCTAACCTAACCCTAAATCATCATTATTCATTCAAGTAACTAAACTATGGCAAAATCATTCCTCTCATGGCCTCCACTCTCTTCATAGAATTGCTAAGTTATTTCTATGAGAGATTTTCAATGCATACAAGTGTTTTCAAGCTTGTATGAGCATCATTAGCTTGCATTCAAGTCAAGTTTCCATATTTAAATCATAAAGCAAGAGTTTTTATCATTTTGGCTCAAGGGTTTTTCTATTGGAGCTTGCATTTTGGGTTTATTTGATTGCATAAGGGCTTTGTCTCAATTTATATATATTTTTGTGTCTTCATAAGCATTGTAAGCCCTTTTCTACTTTCATATTTAAACTCTAAAGTTAAATGAATGATGCAAGTTTGGTTGATCATTATGATATGCAAGTTTTCCATGTTATGATATGCAAGTTTATCATGTTATGTTATGCAAGTATGCCATGTTATGATATGCAAGTTTACCATGTTATGCTATGCTAGTTTGCCATGTTATGATATGCAAGTTTATCATGTTATGTTATGCAAGTTTGCCATGTTATGATATGCAAGTTTATCATGTTATGTTATGCAAGTTTGCTATGTTATGATATGCAAGTTTACCATGTCATGTTATGCAAGTTTGATATGTTATGATATGCAAGTTTGCCATGTTATGTTATGCAAGTTTGCCATGTTATGATATGCAAGTTGTCATGTTATGTATGCAAGTTTGGATGGATCATTTTACTCATGTTATCATGTTATGCAAGCTTACCTTGAGTATATGAACATAAAGCTTCAAGCTTTATGCTAAAGGTTGCATTTTGGCAACATGTAAGTAATCATATCTCTTATGATAACTTGCATGTGAGGCTAAATGCGAACTTATGGCCATTCCTACATGTCATTTATCACCATGTATCACCAATATGCTAAGTTTGTTTTTATGCATGCTTTTGAGGCCTAAAAATGTAATATGCAAGTATATGAACATATGTACATTTCATATGCCACCATGTTAAACTTGTGGCTTCAACACCTTTATGTCATGATTATGCCAAGTTCCCTCTTTCTATCCTTTATACGCTATTGCGATATGTAAGCGATGGGATTGCGTTTGGGGTTGGGTAAACTTAAAAGACATAAAAACATAAGATTGGGAATTTACCTATTAAGTTAGGTCTACCCATTGGGAATTTACGTATTAAGTTAGGTCTACCCAAATTCTTGAAAACTTGTAATATGTTTTGGAAACATGATGGACATGACACTTAGAAAATATAAGTGTGACCAACTCGAGGTTGGGTTGAGTTTGTAGCGTAAAACTACCCGGAACCGACGGGCTTAACTAGTTGCTACAAACAATAGGACCCAATGTGAGAAGTTGGTCATGTTGTACCTTGAACCCGAGGTTAGACCAAGTTGTGGTGTAAAGCTACCCGGACCCGCCCGGCTTAACTAGTAACCACAACAAGGTCTAATGTGAGAGGTTAAGGCACATTAAATTAGTTAATGCCTCATGATTAGGGTTAAGTCATGGTCCACTTAATACTTAACCAATTTGGGCTTGGTAGATTAATCAGGGTTAAGTCGTGAACTCATCGTTACACTTAACCAAGTTAATCCATGATTAGTAAAAGGGTTAAACCGTACTTAACCCACTAGAAAATCCTAGCAATGGGGGTCCACTCCAGCAGTAATCCCAAGTTTGTATCATTAAGACCCTAGGGACTAGGCTAGGGTGGGGCACGATTACTGGACTTGAGGTAAGTGACCAAAAACGACGGCAGAGTGGTACGCCGATGTAGTTCCGGACGGACTATGGTCGTGCACGTAGTCCGTATTTGGAGAAGTCAAGCATGGGTACCAGTAGATCGAGACTGTGCACTTAAGTTTATGGTGTCCAGGGGTTGACAACCTAGGGCTTGATACACCCGACGGGAGACCCGGCACAGTCCGACTACAATTATGTTTGGGCCGTATTGACACCAACACGTGACGAGTTAGGCTTAGGGAGCCGATCGATTAGACCGTTTGGTTGGACCTCGTATTAGGGTCACTTCATGTTATTGGACCTCGTATTAGGGTCACTTCATGTTATTGGACCTCGTATTAGGGTCATTTCATGTTATTGGGTCAAAGCTTGGGCCAAGGGATCAATACGTGTTTATTCAAGTCATGTTAGTTTGCTAGTACACCTGTGGTGCAAAACCTTAAACCTGATTATGCGATGACACCTTTATCTATCATGCCAGTATGTAGTTATCCTTATGTTCATCCCTGCTTCTCATGCCAGTTAACTTTATCAGTTTACATTGATTGTAGTATGGCTTACTCAGTCTTTTTGACTGACCTGTTTTTCTTTCGCCTCTTTTCTTCCGTTCCCCCCCCCCCCCCAGGTTCTCAGGGTGGGAATATTGGAGCTTAGCTTGGATTTCTGATCGCTTGCTTGTGGGATTTTAGCTCATGTACGGTCTTGACATGAAGCTAGCTATGGTTATTACTTATTTTGGGGATAGTACTTATGTATTTCAGTTTTTCAGTGATATTGTTTTTATCTAGACTTGAGTATTTGGAAAGTTAACATTATGTTGTACCAGACTTGTTTTGTAATAGTTTGAAATCTTCCGCTGTTTTACTTATCTTATTTACTCTGTTTACATATATACATATGTTCTTGTTCTGCCTTGATATATCATTATGCATGTTTACCCGGTACAAACGCCCCTCCAAAGTCAGAGTGCTTGCAAGAGCCACCCTGGCGGAGGTGGGGTGTTACATTTGGTATCAGAGCATATGGTTTACGAGAAGGAACAAAAAGGTTTTTAGAAAACTTTTGGAAAACTATTTTCAAAACCAAGTATAAAGTATTTTCCAAAGAAAAGTCTAATTTATTTTAAAGGTTATTCCCCAAAAAGCCATTAGCAAAATTCCTTCGTTTTTCTCCATTCTGAATCTATCTTTTTCTTCGTTTTCAGTATGGCCAATAACTTTGCCATTCCGGAGGTCGTACACGTACCTGTTTGGTATAGGAGACTTTTGGAGGCTAGGGCGACCGAAGCCGGCCCCGCCGATGTTCCTCCTCCTCCTCCTCCGGTAGTTAATGTTCCTCCTCCTCCTGTCGCTGAGGTTCCTCTTCCTCCTCCCCCTCAGCATCCACAAGAGGATTTCGCGGAGATTTGCAAAGACTTTAAGGCGATGGGTTGCAAGAATTTCATTGGAACCGAGACTTATGTAGAGGCAAGGAATTGGTTGAAAGAAACCGAAGATCTTTTTGCCTTCTTTGATATAGATGACCGTAGGAAGGTTTTATTGGCAGTGTGGTTGCTAAAGGAAGAAGCTGCTTATTGGTGGGTAGTCACCACCACTACTAGGCCAATTGAGACTTGGGATGACTTTCGGGGAAAGTTTGGACTAAGGTTCCTATCACTGAAGCAAGGGGACATGACTATTAGGGAATACATAGATAAGTTTAATCAACTGGCTCGGGTCGGTTTAGACTTGGTTAACACAGCTCAGAAGAAGGCCCTATACTTTGCTCTAGGATTAAACGAGCCATTACATGGTTTAGCCATGACTCATATACCCTTGGGGGCAACTTTCGAGAGTTTGGTGAATATGGCCCTACTCAATGAAGAGAATAGGAGTGACAAGAAGGAGGTCAAGATGAATGAGTCTCAAAACAAGGAAACGGAGCCCAAAAAGGAAATGAAAAAGAAGGAGGAGGAGTCTGAAGATAAGAAGTAAAAGAAGTGCTTTACTTGTGGAAGCTTGACTCATCTAAACAAGGATTGCAGAAAGAGGAAGGGCACTTGCTTTGACTGTGGAGAAATGGGACACTTCACTAGGGACTGCCCGAAGAAGGGAGGGCCTACGTTGGAAGGAACGGTGGATTCCGCGAAGCAAGGCAAGAACTCCAAAAACCGCAAGAACAAGAACAAGAGTCAAGGCAACAAGGGGAACAATAGCAAGGGCAATAATGACAAGAGGAAGTGCCATTATTGCGGTTCAGTTGGGCATCTTATTAAGGATTGTAGGAAGAGAGAAAGGAAGAGTGGTGAATGCATTCATTGTGGTGAGTTTGGACATTTCAGCAAAAATTGCCCAAAGAAGCAAGGGCAAGGTCAGACTCAGTATGCAAGACCATCTGGAGGGCGAATTCATCCCCTCAACATCGTTCTTCCAGCTCCTGATCGAGGTAGTGTTTCTGTTAAAAGTCCTGTTTACATTTCTGATTTTCCGGTTTGTACTTTGTTTGATTCTGGCACATCGCATAGTTTATTTCATCTAATCTAGTTGAAAGTTTGCACCTAAGTACTAGTCTAGTTAATGATCCCGTGTGTGTTCCAAATCCAATTGGGGTTTCCGCCCATTTGTCTATTATCTACGTGGATTTGAAAATCTCTATCTTTAGTGTAGAGTTCTCGTGTGATGCTTATATTCTCGGTTTCATGGGGTATTAGTTGATTTTGGGCATGGATCAATTGTCCAGTTTTGGAGCCATCCTTGATTTTTGAGCATAGGGTTGTGAGGCTCATGACTCGCCTCGGTAATACCCTAAAAATTTCTAGTAACCCTATGAGTCCCATCATGTTGTGTTATCTTGATTCCCTCAACTCGTCTATCGATAGTTTGCAATCGGTGAGGGTGGTCCGAGAATATCCTGATATCTTGGGTGAAGTGAAGGGGGTTACCCCTAAACGAGAGATAGATTTCCGCATTTATCTGGTTGATAATGCCAAGATAGTTTCGTGGCCGGTTAGGCACATGGCCCCGCAAGATGAGAGTTAAGAAAGCAAGTCAAGGAGTTGCTTGAGAAGAAGTTCATTAGACGAAGTATATCTGAATGGGGAGCGCCTGTAGTATTTACTACCAAGGCAGATGGTTCTCTTCGACTTTGTGTTGATTTTCGTGAGTTAAACAAAGAGAATAGACAACCATTGCCAAGGATCGATGATTTGTTTGATCAGCTTGTAGGAACATCTGTTTTCTCTTGATCTTGCTACTGGATTCCATCAGCTCAGAGTAGCTGAGGATAGTATAGGCAAAACTGCGTTCATAACTCCAGATGGATTCTTAGAATGGCTGGTCATGCCATTCGGTTTGACTGATGCACCCGCCTACTTCGTGGACTTGATGAGTAGGGTGTCTAGGGAGTTCCTGAACGAGTTTGTGGTAGTCTTTGAAGACGATATCCTGACTTTCTTAAAGAACGAGGAAGAACATGCTAGACATCTCAAGGAGGTGATGGATACGCTTAGAGTGCATCAGTTGAAAGCCAAGTCCTCCAAATGTCATTTTGGAGAAAAAGGAGTTAGATTTCTTGGGCACATAGTTTCTAAGCAAGGCTTAGTGGTGGATCCTGCTAAAGTGGTCGCGGTTCAAGACCGGAAAGCTCCGACGAGGACAATTGAAGTAAGAAGCTTTCTCAGTTTAATTAGTCAGTTAGCGTCCCTGGAGTTTAGACCTATCCTTCTGGATCAAGTAGGGACTTCACAGAAGGAAGACCCGCGGTTAGCCGAGATCATGGACAAGTTGATTCGAGGCGAGATGTTAAGTCACCTCGCTATAGATGACAAGGGATGGCTAAGACGCGATGAGAGAAAGAAAGTTCTTGAGGAAGCGCATCGCTCTAAGTTGACTATACATCCGGGAAGAGATAAGATGTATAAAGATATGAAGCGCAGTTTCTTTTGGCCTGGGATAAAGAAGGATGTGGCGGAGTTTGTCTCTAGATGTATAATTTGCCAGCAAGTTAAGGCCGAGTCGAAGAAGCCCGGTGGGCTATTGCATCCTCTAGACGTTCCACTATGGAAGTGGAAGAGTATTCCCATGGATTTTATCGATGGATTACCAAGGTCAAGGAAAGAGAATACGAGCATGTGGGTCATAGTAGGTAGACTCACGAAGAGTGCTCATTTCACTCCGGTAAAGAGCGAAAGGACTGCATCATAGCTAGCGACAGTTTACTTTCAAGAAATAAGGAGGTTGCACGAGGTTCCCTAAAGTATAGTTAGTAACCATGACTCAATCTTCACTAGCCAGTTTTGGGATAGTCTACGGGAAGTCATGGGCAAGCACTGAATCTAAGTACGGCCTATCCTTCGCAGGCAGATGGTTTATTTCGTTCAAGCATGAGTTATAGAAAATCACGTTAGTAAGAGCAATTGGCAACGAGGGTTGGTATTTTCAAGAAAAGTTCTGCTGCGTGGAATACTTTATAGTAAGTAAACGAGATCCAGGATTCACTAGTGAATTTTGGAAAGCTTGCACGAAACCATGAGCACGCAGTTATGTTTAAGCCAAGTATTTTAGGCAAAGAATAAGTGGAAGTGGAACGAGAGGCAACGGTGAAATGAATTCTAACTCATATTTTGGGAACAAGAATTAAGAACTACGGAATTGCGAAGTTAAAAGACGGTCAGGGCACGATGGGATTAAGCACAAGAAAATGCGGCTTAGAAGATCGAAGACTAGATACGCGCATTTAATCTCTTTCTAAGAGTATATCCTTGATCCCTATTGTTCCGTAGAGCTTACTCGCATGTTATCTTTTTACGTATATCGTCTCGGTCCCATTCTCGGTCCTATTTCTGTCGGGAGGTATGACTTATTGGCTAGTAATACATGTCAGGGTTTGAAGGGGTCCGTTAGGTTGACTAAACCTTTTGGGCTTTTATAGAATATGGGTTGGGTTAGGAAGGGATTTCTTGTAATCCGAAAGGGGTATATCCTGCTTATCTTCCCGATCTCTTTGTAGCATATCTTTTGCTATCCATGTTTGTCTTGATTATCTAGTTTATCATGTAAATCTTGTCATGAGAACCTTAGGTAGAAACCCTTTGGATGAAACATGTGTTTGAAACATGTTATGCTTGATGGTTGCAAGTGGTTGCAAGTGTTTGCAAGTGGTTACTCGTGGATGCATTATACACATTTGGCACTAGATCGGCTCACACACTCCTCATATTGCATATGCATGAGTGTTTATGCTTATTCATGGATGAAAATTTTTGTGTTATCACATGGATGTTGCATATGGATGTATGTTATGTGCACACATATAGATGTTATACATTATGTTAGGAATTGCATACATATGGATTCATTTCACTAACATAATTTGCATTGATGATATTTGCATTAGATAAGTACATATACACACACCTTTGCATATGTTCATACAACATTTAGAATCTTGTAAGGACAATGATTGCTCGTGGATGATGTTTTGAGTAGATGGATGTTGGATGGTAGGATATGTTCTTCATAACTTAGAGATTTCGGGGACGAAATCCTTTAAGGAGGGGAGAATGTAACAACCAGTATTTTCAATAACCCGTTATAACGTAAATCGAGGCAGAATTTAATTTATAAATCTGAATCAAGGGAAACGGGCTATGCCATTGCGTTCGTCTCGGAAAAATACGTGAAATAGAGTCCGAGTTTTCGAAAATCGGAGTCCGTATGACCCGATTAAGGCCCAATGAATTTTCAGAAAATTTCAAGTTCAAAACAGATTTGAATTTCAAGTTCAAATTTCGAATTTCGGGCCTGGAAGGCTAGGCGGGAAATTTCCCGCCAAGCCAACCAAGTCGACAGGCCTGTCGACTTGGCAGTCGACTTGGTTGGACCCATGTCGATAGCCCTGTCGACTTGGCTATCGACTTGGCTCAGCCGGGCAGTTTTGCCTGGTGCACCATTTTGGAGTTGTGTTGAGTTTGGGGGCCAGATTCGGTTTTGAGGGCTGAGATTGGAATTAGGGTTTAATCCTAAGGCTAAAACTAATCCTAATCTCTATAAATAAGCCCCTAACCTAACCCTAAATCATCATTATTCATTCAAGTAACTAAACTATGGCAAAATCATTCCTCTCATGGCCTCCACTCTCTTCATAGAATTGCTAAGTTATTTCTATGAGAGATTTTCAATGCACGCAAGTGTTTTCAAGCTTGTATGAGCATCATTAGCTTGCATTCAAGTCAAGTTTCCATATTTACATCATAAAGCAAAAGTTTTGATCATTTTGGCTCAAGGGTTTTTCTATTGGAGCTTGCATTTTGGTTTATTTGATTGCATAAGGGCTTTGTCTCAATCTATATATATTTTTGTGTCTTCATAAGCATTGTAAGCCCTTTTCTACTTTCATATTTAAACTCTAGAGTTAAATGAATGATGCAAGTTTGGTTGATCATTATGATATGCAAGTTTGCCATGTTATGATATGCAAGTTTATCATGTTATGTTATGCAAGTATGCCATGTTATGATATGCAAGTTTACCGTGTTATGCTATGCAAGTTTGCCATGCTATGATATGCAAGTTTATCATGTTATGTTATGCAAGTTTGCCATGTTATGATATGCAAGTTTATCATGTTATGTTATGCAAGTTTGCTATGTTTATGATATGCAAGATTACTATGTCATGTTATGCAAGTTTGATATGTTACGATATGCAAGTTTGCCATGTTATGTTATGCAAGTTTGCCATGTTATGATATGCAAGTTGTCATGTTATGTATGCAAGTTTGGATGGATCATTTTACTCATGTTATCATGTTATGCAAGCTTATCTTGAGTATATGAACATAAAGCTTCAAGCTTTATGCTAAAGGTTGCATTTTGGCAACATGTAAGTTATCATATCTCTTATGATAACTTGCATGTGAGGCTAAATGCGAACTTATGGCCATTCCTACATGTCATTTATCACCATGTATCACCAATATGCTAAGATTGGTTTTATGCATGCTTTTGAGGCCTAAAAATGTAATATGCAAGTATATGAACATATGTACATTTCATATGCCACCATGTTAAACTTGTGGCTTCAACACCTTTATGTCATGATTATGCCAAGTTCCCTCTTTCTATCCTTTATGCGCTATTGCGATATGTAAGCGATGGGATTGCGTTTGGGGTTGGGTAAACTTAAAAGACATAAAAACATAAGATTGGGAATTTACCTATTAAGTTAGGTCTACCCATTGGGAATTTACGTATTAAGTTAGGTCTACCCAAATTCTTGAAAACTTGTAATTTGTTTTGGAAACATGATGGACATGACACTTAGAAAATATAAGTGTGACCAACTCGAGGTTGGGTTGAGTTTGTAGCGTAAAACTACCCGGAACCGACCGGCTTAACTAGTTGCTACAAACAATAGGGCCCAATGTGAGAAGTTGGTCATGTTGTACCTTGAACCCGAGGTTAGACCAAGTTGTGGTGTAATGCTACCCGGACCTGCCCAGCTTAACTAGTAACCACAACAAGGTCTAATGTGAGAGTTAAGGCACATTAAATTAGTTAATGCCTCATGATTAGGGTTAAGTCATGGTCCACTTAATACTTAACCAATTTGGGCTTGGTAGATTAATCAGGGTTAAGTCGTGAACTCATCGTTACACTTAACCAAGTTAATCCATGATTAGTAAAAGGGTTAAACCGTACTTAACCCACTAGAAAATCCTAGCAATGGGGGTCCACTCCAGCAGTAATCCCAAGTTTGTATCATTAAGACCCTAGGGACTAGGCTAGGGTGGGGCACGATAACTGGACTTGAGGTAAGTGACCAAAACGACGGCAGAGTGGTACGCCGATGTAGTTCCGGACGGACTATGGTCGTGCACGTAGTCCGTATTTGGAGAAGTCAAGCATGGGTACCAGTAGATCGAGACTGTGCACTTAAGTTTATGGTGTCCAGGGGTTGACACCCTAGGGCTTGATACACCCGACGGGAGACCCGCTACAGTCCGACTACAATTATGTTTGGGCCGTATTGACACCAACACGTGACGAGTTAGGCTTAGGAAGCCGATCGATTAGACCGTTTGGTTGGACCTCGTATTAGGGTCACTTCATGTTATTGGACCTCGTATTAGGGTCACTTCATGTTATTGGACCTCGTATTAGGGTCACTTCATGTTATTGGACCTCGTATTAGGGTCATTTCATGTTATTGGGTCAAAGCTTGGGCCAAGGGATCAATACGTGTTTATTCAAGTCATGTTAGTTTGCTAGTACACCTGTGGTGCAAAACCTTAAACCTGATTATGCGATGACACCTTTATCTATCATGCCAGTATGTAGTTATCCTTATGTTCATCCCTGCTTCTCATGCCAGTTAACTTTATCAGTTTACATTGATTGTAGTAGGGCTTACTCAGTCTTTTTGACTGACCTGTTTTTCTTTCGCCTCTTTTCTTCCGTTTCCCCCCCCCCCCCCCCCCCAGGTTCTCAGGGTGGGAATATTGGAGCTTAGCTTGGATTTCTGATCGCTTGCTTGTGGGATTTTAGCTCATGTACGGTCTTGACATGAAGCTAGCTATGGTTATCACTTATTTTGGGGATAGTACTTATGTATTTCAGTTTTTCAGTGATATTGTTTTTATCTAGACTTGTGTATTTGGAAAGTTAACATTATGTTGTACCAGACTTGTTTTGAAATAGTTTGAAATCTTCCGCTGTTTTACTTATCTTATTTACTCTGTTTACATATATACATATGTTCTTGTTCTGCCTTGATATATCATTATGCATGTTTACCCGGTACAAACGCCCCTCCAAAGTCAGAGTGCTTGCAAGAGCCACCCTGGCGGAGGTGCGGTGTTACACTACGCCCATGCGATCGGCTCCCTAACTCGTAGATACCCGTGCTGGTCCCATAGTGGGGTGTATCATCCCCAAAGTGGAAACCCAATACCACTAAAGATGCATGACTTATACCTACACGATGCAACAACGTCTTACCTACCAGCCCGGGCCCACGCATGCACATGACCCCGTTGGACTTGCGTTGCCACCACTAACCCGTTTTTACCTCTTACAATCAAACCCAATATGCGTGTCCCGTCCTCAACTTGGGTCGAGCCCACAAAGATACTTAATGGGTTACTGGTCTGAAAAGGGCCCCCATGCTTGACACAAGCTTTCTACCTATGCTTGGTCCCGTCTAGAATTTCCTACTTAACCCCCTCTTATTCATGTCCACTTACATGTTCCTATTTGGTTAAGTATTACTAGTCGTATTTCAACATGTCACCAACATGTCACCCACTTAACCCCCATGTCCCACTACATGTTTATCTTGGTTAAGTATTACTTAATTTATTCTAACCGTAACCCTATAGGACCTCTCACATTAGGCCACCCTTTGTGGTTGCTGGATTTGCCGGGCGGGTCCAGGCAGTGCTAAACCACAAACGAGCCTAACCCTCGTGTCCATACAATTGTTACGCATTTAATTTGGGCCTATGACATCTCACATTGGACTACCACTTGTGGTTGCTGGATTTGTCGGGCGGGTCCGGGCAGTCTTACACCACAAATGAGCCCAACCTCGTGTCTTAGGCATTGATTATTACACATAATCTTTTAACCCAATTTGAGTTAATATCCCTATTCAAATTTGTCAATAAAATTCCAAATTTACTTATGTCCATAATTGTCACCTAAATTATGTCCATTTATTTTTGGTATACCAATTTATACCAATTAATGTCTCAAATTATAATATGCCTTTTAAGGCCGTTTCATGACAACACACAATTTGTGTACATTAAATATTAACCCCTTGTCCCCGCGTCGTTCGTTCGCTTAACATAAAATATATGTTAAATCCGCAAATGGTCTAACTCATAAAAGAGAGGAAACAACACAATTTGCAAAACATATAAAATAGGCCAACTTGTAAATAAGCATTATAACATAAGTTTGCATAACCAATAAATTGCATAGGAAAAGGGACATAATAAACATAAACTTGCATAAATTATATTTTTGCCATGGATCTAAATTTAGACCTAAACATAATGATGTGAACTTGGATGTATGAATATGGTTTTCACCCGAACTTGCATAGGCAATGGTCACAAACTTTCATAAACTATGTATTTCTTAGATATAAACATAAAGGTGTAAACTTGCTTATAGCCATTTTTACTTGATTCACATGTAAACTTGTGTACAATCCACATAAAACTAGCATATAATCCTACACACATACTTGCATATAAAATGATATCATAAAATGAATCAAGTTGAACATAGGTGATTGGGCATATGAAAAGGGATCCACTAACACAAATTAACAAAAACTATCATCATGAACAACTAGCATATATTCACAAAATATCACATTTTCCAATGATTCACGAACATAGACATATAACCCAATTTACAACTCAACCTAATTAACTTGTTAATTATCTTGTTAAAGAAGTCGAACTCACAACTTAGAGAAGGTCTTGAGTTCTAGTATCTGTATTCTGTAGTTGAATTAGCTCGCCTTTGATGTAGACAAATTCGTTGTAGTTGTTGTTAAAGACTTGAGTTGAATTGAATTGAGTTGCTTTACTTCGCTTCTAATTGGTGGCGGCTACTCTAGGTTTTGGAGTGACAGCATGACGACCATTGATTTAATTTTGATTAGGCTTAGGGTTTGAGTTTGCATGTGTTTATATACGGATTAGGATTAATTTAGGCCATCCGATCAACCTAGAAGCAACCTGAACCATCCAAATAGCCAACTCGGCCCTAATGACTCAGCAGCAGCTCAGAATTGGGCTTAACACAATTTTCCCGTGGGGGTAGGTCGACCCCTAGGTCGACCTATAGGGAAGGTCGACACTAAGGTCGACCCCCTGGTCGACCTGGCCTGGGGCGGGAAATTTCCGGCCCTGCCTGGTTCTGAGTCTGAAATTGATTTTGAATTTAAATTTGAATTTCTGGAAACTTCCGACAGCCATAACTTCTTCATACGTAGTCCAATTCACGCAAACTCGGACTCTATCTCAACCAGAATTCCGAGACGAACACAATGGCGTAATCTGTTTCCGTTAATTCTCACATTTAAAATTGATTATTCTTTAATTCGTTACTTTAGTGTTAACAGAAATACAGGGTATTACTTTCCCCCTCCTTAAAGGATTTCGTCCCCGAAATCACCAAGTCAAGAAGAATGTATATCCTACCATCCAATCGTCCATCTACTCAACCATCAAACACAGACATCCATTGTCCATAAAAGACTTCTAATGCTTTCATTTTTATATGCACAGTGTGTGTACATGTCCGTATCTAATGCAAAATCAGGCGATCTACAGATTCAGTTGACCTCCTTAATGCGAATCCTGATAGTGCCATGCGTCCAACATGTATGCAAAAGATCCCTAATGATACATATTATTTATACATGCGTGCACAACCATTCATCCGAATGCAACATCCATATGATAACAAAACCATTATACATCCAATAACCTAAATAAGCATACATATTCATATGCAATATGAAAGTGATTGAGCCGATCTAGTGCCTAATGTGTCTGTGTTTATGCATCCATGAGCAACCACTAGCAAACACGTGCATCCACTAGCATCCATAAATCATAACATGTTTCAAACACAAGTTTACATCCATTGGTTTCTACCTAAGGATAAAGAATGTGACCGAGAAGATACACTAAAAAGGTAGATACAAGCTTGCAAAAACTTAAGGGGAAAAAGAGATCAAAGATGTACCCTTAAAAAGAAAAGGGTAGGCCGCGCGTATTTTTGGCCTCAGTCTCCCAAGTCGCGTCTTCCTCGGCGTCGCTCTATTGAACTTTAACAAGCTTGACTTCTCGGTTGCATAGCTTTTTGACTGGTGTCCCAAAGATACGAGTTGGAACTCTTCTCACAGTTGCTTCTCGTTCCACTTCGACTTCTTCTAGTATGCTTGGCTCCACAACTTCTGCCGACTCATGTAAGCACTTCCGTAGCTGAGAGACATGAAAAACATTATGAACTCCATCCAGTCTATCGAGCAGCTCTACTCTATAGGCCATCGTCCCAATCCTTTCAATGATAGGAAATGGTCCTACAAACCGTTGGTGCCAACTTTCCTACAGACCCAAAGCGAATGACATTCCTCAAAGGAGATACTTTAAGGAACACCTTGTCTCCAACCTCAAACTCAAGGTCGGTCCTTCTTTTGTCTGCGTAGGATTTATGTCTATCTTGGACAGTCTTCATTCTTCTTCGTATCAAGTCTGCATTCTCTGAAGTCTCTCTAATCATATCTGGCCCAAGTACGAGCTTATCTGTGCACTCCCACCAACAAGTCGGAGATCGACATGGCCTTCCACACAAAGCTTCGAAAGGTGCCATGCCTATGGTGGCTTGGTAGCTATTGTTGTATGCAAATTCCACCAAAGCGAGATGATCCTCCCATGTTCCTCCTAAGTCAAGAGTGCACAGTCTCAAAAGATCTTCCAATACTATGTTCACCCTTTCCGTCTGACCATCGGTTTGAGGGTGATAGGCCGTGCTTAAACATAGCTGTATGCCTACAGCCTCTTGCAAACTCCTCCAAAACTCGCTCGTAAAGATAAGGTCTCGATCACTCACTATGATGGTGGGTATCCCATGGAGTCGAACTATCTCCCTAAGATAAATGGAGGCTAAAGACGAGGCAGTCCTCCTACTCTTGACAGGTATAAAATGAGCGCTTTTCGTGAGCCTGTCCACTATTACCTAAATACCGGTATTGCCCCTTTGTGACCTAGGCAACCCATCAACTAAGTCCATCGAAATACTATCCCATTTCCATTGCTAGACCTCTAGCGGATGAAGCAGACCACCAGGCTTCTTCTGCTCTGCCTTAACTTGCTGGCATATCATGCACTTAGAAACAAATTCAGCTACATCCCTCTTCATGCTGTTCCAAAAGAAAACTCTTTTGATGTCTTTATACATCTTGTCTCCACCGGGGTGTATGGTCATCTTGGAATGGTGTACCTCTTCGAGAACCATCTTCACCAAATCCCTTGCTTGTGGGACGCATAGCCTCCCATCCCGTCTCAACCAACCCTTATCATCGATGGAGTATCTATCGAGGTGACTAGAAGTCTGACCCCTAATTAGCTTATCTATCACATCAACTAACTGAGGGTCTTCACGTTGCGCGGTTCCTATTGAGTCCAACAAAGTAGGCCGCACCTCTAGCATTGCCATAAAGCTAGTCACATAGTCAACAGAGGGTCTAAAATTAAAATTTTCTTTGTACTCCAAGCTTTGCCTTTCTACAAAGAGAGGACTTAAGGTCATCTTCTTCCTCCTCATGGCGTCTGCTACTACATTGCCCTTGCAAGGAGTATAGGAGATCTCAAAATCATATGAGGAGAGAAACTCCATCCATCTTTGCTGCCTTTGATTGAGGTCTTTCTACGAGAAAAGGTACTTCAACAATTTATGGTCAGTATACAACTCAAACTTCTGACCTAGGAGATAATGACACCAAGACTTAAGCACAAAAGCTATAGCAGCCAACTCTAGATCGTGGGTCGGGTAGTTTTTCTCATGCTCTTTCAACTGCCTTCCACCATAAGCTACTACCTTCCCCTCTTGCATCAAAATAGCGCCTAGTCCTGTACCACATGCATCTGTGTATACTGTAAACATCTTGCTCCCATCAGGAAATGTCAAAACTGGGGCTGTTGTAAGAGCCCTCTTCAAACGTTGGAAAGCGACTTCGCAATCCAAATCCCAAGTGAAAGTCAGGTTCTTCTTCGTTAACCTTGTAACTGGAGCTGAGATTTTCGCAAAGTCCTTGATGAACTTCCGATAAAAGCCTGCTAGCCCAAGAAAGCTTCGGACTTCGGTTGCATTCTTTGGAACCTTCCAATCCTGGACCACAACTACTTTTGCGGGGTCCACAGCTAACCCCTCTTTGGACACCATATGTCCAAGAAATCTTACTTCTTCTCTCTAGAAGTGGCACTTGGAGAATTTAGCTTTCAACCGATGTGCACGGAGAGTATCCATGACTTCACTTAAATGCAAAGCATGCTCTTCCTCATTCTTCGAAAAGATCAGAATGTCGTCTACAAAGACCACCACGAATTTATTGAGGAATTCCCGGAATACCCTACTCATCAAATCGACGAAATAAGCAGGAGCGTTTGTCAAGCAGAAAGGCATGACAAGCCATTCGAAGAAACCATCCAGGGTTCTGAACGCGGTCTTATCAATGCTATCTTCATCCACTCTTAGCTGATGAAACCCGGTAGCCAGATCTAATTAGGAGAAACTGATGCACCTACAAGCTAATCGAATAAATCATCTATTCTTGGCAGTGGGTGCCTATTCTTCTTAGTCAGCTTGTTTAACTCCCTATAATCAACGCATAGGCGAAGTGAACCATCCGATTTGGTTGCGAACACCACCAGAGCACCCCAATCAGAATTACTCCGCCTTATAAACCCCTTTTCTAGCAGCTCCTTAACTTACTTGCTAAGCTCCTTTCTCTCCCTTGGATCCATGTGTCTAACGGTAAAGCAACGGGTTTTGCGTTATCAACGAGATACATGCGGAAGTCTATCTCCAGCTTCGGAGGCAAGCCCTCTACCTCCTCAAAGACATCCGATTATTCATGGACCACTCTAACAGACTGCAAATTCTCAATAGAAAAGCGATTCTAGATAACTTAGCATAACAGAATTCTTGTGATTACAAGTGAAACACCCCACCTCCGTTAGGGTCACTCTCAAAGGGAATGCCCTAATTTTGGTAAAGGTTTATAAGTATAAGTCACAAATACACAAGATAGATATAAATACAGATAATTTTGAACAGCGGAAAACAACAGCAACTTTTATTTCTTCAAAATACGTGTTAAACAAACCATACCATAATTGTCTTACAATACTCCCAAAAACATTACATTTTCAAAACTGTCTTGATTTCATTATTTAAAGAAGCATAAAAACATAAGTAAACTGCATAAGTCCCATAATTGCTGTCCAAAGCCATAGTCCAAAACGAAAGAGATCCAAGCAATACATTCTTTCTCTTCAAGCTGGATGTAAAAACTGGTCAAGCTGCGGTATTTCCTCCCTGTGGACCTTGGGGGGGGGGGAATGAAAGAAAAGAAGACGAAAGAAAAGTAGAGTCAGACATAAAGCCTGAGTAAGTCTAGGACTATTCAGTCTATGAATAGAGAAATGAGCATGATAAGTATAAACTGGAAATGGGAAAGCACTATAAGCTAAGTTAAGTTGTCTAGGGTCGAATTTACTATCGTACCCCATATTAATCTCTGCACCCCTATAAACTAGTTCCCAACCGGCACCCCATAATCAGGGTGAAGTGATTCATTTCTAATGATTGGCTCGTACTCGCATAGTTACATGTGTCTTACGACCCCCGATGTTGTAGTTACCTATGTTGGTCCCACCATGGGGTGTATCAAGTCCCATGGTGGCAGCCTGACACAATTCTAGAATGCACAGGTATACTACTGGTGCCCAATGCCTAATTTTTCTGCGTCGGAGTGTGTGCACATCTGCACCCCGTTAGAACCTACATTGTTGCACCACCGCCGTCGATTTGACCTCTTACAGTCAGCCTAGTAATCGTGCCCCGCCATGCCTAGTTCAGGGTATCCAGATACACCTTGTAGGGATAATGCTGAAAAGGGTCCCCCGCTACTAGGTTTTCTATTTCTAGCCAACATGTTAAGTTGGTTAAGTGTTTTGTAAACCTAACCCCCAATCAGTCTGTATAGTTTAGCATGTTCAATTTGACTAAGTATTAATTTAATTTACTTAATCCTATCAATCCTGATTCAGCCTTAATTATCTTATTAAAGCCTCGACCTCTCACATTAGATAGGTATTGTTGTGACTGCCTATTGCCGGTTGGTTCCGGGCAGTCTTACGTCACAACTCAGTCTAACCTTAGGTCTTTATTGGGTTCAATGTTTAACCACCCACATTGGATAGGTATTGTTGTGACTACTGGACAGTCGGGCGGTTCCGGGCAGGTTTACATCACAACTCAATCCAACCTCGGGTTAAACACATCGTATTTTCTTAGTTTACTTATTTTGTCTCTTTTCTTTTTATATTTAAATATTTGCAGCCCATTATTCAAATTCATCTTTATTGGGTAAAATTAATTTATACCCCTTAAATGTTCTCAAAGTCATTGGCATGCATCAGACATGCCAACACATATGTTTTATATTTTAACCCAACGTTATTACCCCCGTTTTATACGTTCGCTATAACATAACATATGTTGGGTTTAACATTTAAACCCAACTTAGCCACATAAAAAGGGGAGGCTTAGAACATGGTGTTTATATATTCTAAGTAATATCATAAAGGGGAGCGTGAACGCATGAACTTGCAACATAACGATCTAATTAACATAAATTAGGCACTTGTGAACTTGCATAAAATCATGACATAAAACATACTTAAACATGAATCATGGTTTTTATCTAGTCATGTAAACTTGAATTATGTGTCACATATATTATCACATGATTTTGATACCAACATAGGCCTAAAACATATTTTCAATTAGGCATAACACCAAACATAATCTAGTCATGTTCATAGAGTCAACATAAATTCACGAAGATGCTTACTTTTGTCACTAATACAATAGTATGTTTTTACACTAGAATCATAATTCCTATTTCATCATAAATTCATATGAATCATAATAGCCAAATATATCCAACTACACTAAACATGATCATAAAAATATATATAGAAGGGTCTAAAGTCATGTTGGCATAAATAGTGAATCACATACTTGCATGAATCTCAACTTTGTTGAAATAAACTACCACACACATATATTTGTTAACTTTCAACATGAATCATATACTTGCAAATATCCAATAGGTGTTGTTATAAACTACCACAAAAATATAGTCGTTAACTTTCAACATGAATCATATATTTGCAAATATCCAATAGGTGTTGTGATAAACTACCACAAAAATATAGTCGTTAACTTTCAACATGAATCATATATTTGCAAATATCCAATAGGTCTTACATCATTATACAAACAACATCCCAAATCTATTCACAATTAGAGTCATATCTACATTCGATTATGAATTAGCATCACCACAAATTAAGTACAATTCCATTTCTCATTTTACACAAACCAAAACACAATTATTCATTCACATTGGAATAGCACTCTACTTACAACGTATGACGAATCTTCAATTCAGTTTTCTGAATTCTGAATATGGAGATGCTATCCTTTGTTGTAGGCATTGTTTTGATTTAGTTGTCTTTGCTTTAAGCTCTTAAATCGACTCCTAATCGTCTCTCAATTTTGATGGTTGCTCCTAGACTTTCTTCAGCAGCATGACGGTCTCATTCTCATTTTTATTTGTGTGAATTAGGTGGAGTCCTAGGTACTTTTTTTAGAGTTTGTGAATTGATTAGGACCGTCGATAGAGCTTAGATTAATATTAGCCGTTCGTTTGAAGGAGAGACCAATCAGGAGCTGACACATAGCCATAGTGACAAGGCAAGACTCAGAAATTCGGCCAAGCACAGACCAGGCAAGCCAGGAGGGGCTGGGTTCGACCTGGGTCAGGGGCCAGGTCGACTACCCAGTCGACCTGGGTGCCTTAGGCAGGAAAATTCCAGCCCAGCCCAATCTGGTCCGATTTTTGAAATTCGAATTTGTTTTCTGAGCTGTTTTTGTCTGTTTGAATTTTAAACTAAATTCTGAAACTTCCGGAGGTCATATCTCTCTCATACGGAGTCCGTTTTACGCAAACTCGGACTCTATCTCAAGCAGAATTCCGAGAAGAACGCAATGGCGTATCCCGTTTCCCTTAATTTTTTGATTTGAAATTAATTATTCTTTAATTTATGAATTTAACTATTATAGAAAAAAGGGGTGTTACATTCTCCCCCACTTAAAAGGATTTCGTCCCCGAAATCTTCAAGTTTAGGAAGAATGTATATCCTAATATCCAAACGTCCATCTACTCATCCATCAAACACGAGCATCCATTGTCCTTAAAAGACTTCTAATGCTTCATGATCATATGCGAAGTGTGTGTACATGTACTTATCTAATGCAAAATCAGTCGATCTACTGATTCAGTTGACGTCCTTAATGCAAATTGTGTAAGTGTCATGAATCCATTATGTATGCAAATTTTCCTATTCATGATTCTACATGAGTGCACAATCATTCATATAAATGCAACATCCATATGACAATACATTATACTTCAACCATATACGAATGCAAACACATATATGCATATGCAATATGAAGTGACTGAGCCGATCTAAAACCTAGATTGTGTGTGTATATGCAACCACGAGCAACCACTAGTAATCACTTTCAACCACTTGCAACCATCATCGATAACATGTTTCAATTACATGTTTTCATCCAAAGGGTTTCTACCTAAAAGATAAGGTCGAGGAGATATACCTAAAAAGATAGATAAAAGCGCAACTTAAGGAAAAAGAAATTTCAAAGATGTACCCTCAGAAAGAAAAGGGTAGGCTGCGCGTATTCTAGCTTCAGTCTCCCAAGTTGCATCTTCCTCGGCGTCGCTCCACTGAACTTTGACGAGCTTGACTTCGCGGTTGCGTAGCTTTTTCACTTCCGTTCCTAATATGCGGGTTGAAACTTTCCTCACGGTTGCTTCGCTTCCACTTCAGCTTCTTCTAGGATATTTGGCTCTACCACTTCAGCAGATTCATGTAGACATTTTTGGAGGTGCGAAACGTGAAAGACGTTGTGAACTCCAGCTAGTTTTTCGGGTAGTTCTAATCTATAGGCCATTTTCCCAATTTTCTCGATAATAGGAAACGGCCCTACGAACCTTGGTGCTAGCTTCCCTGTGGTTCCAAAACGAACAACGTTCCTTAGAGGAGATACCTTAAGAAAAACTCTGCCCCCAACCTCAAACTCAAGGTAGGTCCTTCTATTGTTGCCGTAGGATTTTTGTCTGTCTTCGGCTGTCTTCATCCTTCTTCGTATTAAGTCTACTTTCTCTGAAGTCTCTCGGATCATATTTGGTCCAAGTATGAGCTTATCAGTAGACTCCCACCAACAAGTGGGCGATCGGCACGGTCTTCCATATAAAGCTTTGAAGGGCGCCATTCCGATGGTGGCTTGGTAGTTGTTGTTGTAGGCAAATTCCACCAAAGGAAGATGGTCTTCCCACGTCCCTCCGAAGTCAAGGCCGCACAGTCTTAAAAGGTCCTCCAAAACTCTGTTCACCCTTTCTGTCTGGCCGTCGGTTTGGGGATGATAGGCTGTGCTCAAGCATAACTGTGTGCCTATCGCTTCTTGCAGACTCCGCCAAAACTCAGTTGTGAAGATAGCGTCTCGGTCACTAACAATGTTGGAGGGTATTCCATGGAGTCGAACAATTTCCTTGAGATAAAGAAATGCTAGGGATGAGGCAGTCCTTTTACTCTTGATAGGTAAAAAGTGGGCGCTTTTAGTAAGACTATCCACTATTACCCAAATGCTTGTGTTGCCTCTTCTAGACCTAGGCAGCCCATCAATGAAGTCCATTGAGATGATATCCCACTTCCACTGCGGGACCTCTAGAGGATGGAGCAGACCGCCAAGTTTCTTCTGTTCCGCCTTAACCTGTTCGCAAATCACACACTAAGAAACGAAATCTGCCACGTCCTTCTTCATGCCGCTCCAAAAGAAAGTTCTCTTTATGTCCTTGTACATTTTATCTCCGCCTGGATGTATCGTCATCTTGGAGTGGTGTGCTTCTTCGAGAACCGTCTTTAATAAATCCCTTGTCTGGGGATGCATAGTCTTCCATCTCGCCTTAGCCAACCCTTATCATCGTTGGAGTATCTGTTGAGGTGACTTGAAGTCTCAACCCTAATTAGCCTATCGATCGTCTCCACAAGCTGAGGGTCTTCGCGTTGTGTTGTCTTATCGATGCTATCTTCAGCCATCCTTAGCTAGTGAAACCTGGTCGCTAAATCGAGTTGGGAGAAAACAGACGCTCCTTCTAATCAACCCCTTCTCTAGAAGCTCTTTAATCTGTTTACTGAGCTCTTTCCTTTCCCGTGGATCCATGTGTCTAACGGGCAATGCAACTGGCTTTGCATTATCTACAAGATATATGCGGAAGTCTATCTCCCGCTTCGGAGGTAAGCCCTTCACCTATTCGAAGACATCCGGATATTCACGGACCACTCTAACCAATTGCAAACTCTCAACAGAAGCATCTAGGGATTCGAGATAACTAAGCATAACCGCATACAAGGGATTACAAGTAATTTCTAGAGTGTTACCGAGTTGGGTCAGAATCCTAACAACCCTTTTTTCACAATCAAGGACGGCACCATTACTGGATAGCCAATCCATGCCCAAAATCAAATCATATCCCAAGAAGCCCAAAACAAAGGAACTACCTCTAAATTCTACGCTTAGAATAGAAATTTTCAATCCCACACAGATCATAGACAGATGAGCCGGGCCCCCGATTGGATTTGAAACAATTAAGGGGTCCTCTACCATACTAGTTTCTAGGTGCAGAGATTCTACTAAAGTAGATGAAATAAAGGAGTGTGATGAGACAGATCAAATAAAGTGTGAACTGGGTGATCATAAAGATAAACTACACTTTCTACAGAAGTATTTATATCTCGCTGTTGCAGAGGTGGCGCTTCTAGCACCTGAACCTGTGCCCCTGAGGTGGATCCAGCCCTCTGCCCCTGCCCTCGCTTCTTTGGGCAATCCTTAGCCATGTGGCCTATTTCACCGCAAGAAAAGCACCCACCATTCATCTTGGCCTTCTTTTTCCGGCAATCTTTCACTAAGTGCCCCACTTTGCCACAAAAATTACACTTCCTCTTCTCTTGGGACTGGTTGTCTTTCCCGCCCTTCTTAAAGTCTGTCTTCTTAGACTGTAAACCCTCTTTCTTCCCTTGAGAGCTTTCTGCCTTTGTCTCCTTCTGCTTTCGGCAGTCCCTAGCCCAGTGGCATGTCTCCCTACACTGAAAGCAAGTAGCACTCATCCTCCTCTTCTTCTTCCTGCAGTCTCCCTCCAGATGTCCAAGAATTCCACAGAAATAACATTTCCTCTTTTCACGTTTCTTGTCATTACTGTTATGATCCTCTCTTCTTTGACTATTTTTTGTCTTCCTGTTCTGGGACTCTTCCGCTTGCTGGTTCACGTAGAGGAGGAGGAGTGAAAGCGTCAGTAGCTGGGGAGTAAGGTCTCCAGACATGCTGAAACAGAAAGGATAGATTCAAAACGAAGGATAACCGATAGTACCTATGGCTTTGGGGGATCATGCCTTTTTAAAATAAAATAACATTTTATCTTTAAAAATGCTTCTTTAAATTTTCATTAGAAAATAAATTTTCAAAACTTTTTATCTTATCTGGTAAACCTATGCTATGATACCAAATGAAACACCCCACCTCCGTTAGGGTCACTCTCAAAGGGAATGCCCTAATTTTGGTGGAGGTTTATAAGTATAATTCACAGATACACAAGACAGATAAAAATACACATACTTTTGAACAGCGAAAAACAACAGCAAATTTTATTTCTTCAAAATATGTGTTACACAAACCATGCCATAGTTGTCTTACAATACTCCCAAAAACATTACATTTTCATGACTGTCTTGATTTCATTATTTAAAGAAGCATAAAAACATAAGTAAACTGCATAAGTCCCATAATTGTTGTCCAAAGCCATAGTCCAAAACGAAAGAGATCCAAGCAATACATTCTTTCTCTTCAAGCTGGATGTAAAAACTGGTCAAGCTGCGGTATTCCCTCCCTGTGGACCTGCGGAGGGGGGGAACGAAAGAAAAGTAGAGACAGACATAAAGCCTGAGTAAGTCTAGGACTATTCAGTCTATGAATAAAGAAATGAACATGATAAGTGTAACAACCCGCAAATCCGTACTATTTGAGTTGACTAATAACACTACACGTCCAACCCGATTGCACAGAAATACGAATCATTATTAGAAAGAAGTTAGAGGATGAGAAATAAAAAGAAAGAAATATTAGAATAGAAGAAAACAAAGAAGACGAGTCTCAGAGTGGAACGAATAAAATATATTATATAATATAACTTTTGAAATACAAATCAGTAACTTTATATACATACCATCATCAGAGCACAGCAGTTATTCCTGGAACAGTCATAAACACCTGTTTCCAGTTTCAAACATGGTTCACAGCGGAATATATGATAGTCTGTAGCTAACTGGTGAAGCCTCCTGCTTCCAGCTCCTCCAAATGAATCTGAAAAATCCCGACTACTTGACTGCCCGTACAAATTTGGGTACCCAAGAGTTTAGGGAAAACAAACAAAATAAACTCTGGGTCAGTCATGGGACTGGTGTGAGTAAACTCCAACCACTTGTTTAACTTTAAAAATCCTTTCAAAAGAAAAGATAATAGTAAGACTAGCCCACACATAAACATGAACGATTTTTACTTTACTATAACTCAAAACACTTTGATACGAAAATCCAGTGATATTATAATAATGTCTACATCAAGTAAATAACCAAATAGCAAAACGCTTGCATCTCACGCTCCACATACATAGTATAAAATCAAAAATCGCATGGCGCTTACTAGAGATTGGATTTCCAACATGACAAGGTATGGAACCACCTTCTGCTAGTGTATCTCTAGAGTGGAATACACTGGGTTCAACAAGAACATCTTGTAACCCGGCCCACACATGACCAACCACTCATTTCGCTTGAGTGTATCGAATGCATATCACCAACGGTTGGGATCAGCAACCATCTCCCGACTGGGACAGCATCGAATAGAATAAGAAATTAAATGAACCTCTAGATAGGTGATTATACATCCTAATGGGAGCGACCCACATAGCCATGCTGCCTTCCAGATTTTTGTCATTTCCCAGTTGTTGAGGCCTGAGGCTACGATTACTTATCATTTTCTGATAGCACAATCACTTTGAATGCCACATCATCAGATCCGTTAATCACTAATTGATTTGCACAAATATTCTGGATATTATGCTAAGGGAATAAATCCGTTGCAACCATATATATTCATACAGACCAACTCATTAGATTATTGGAAATTGTAACAACCCGAAAATCTGGGCCAGTTTAAAATTTTTATTTTGGCAATTTTAGCGAAATTTGATCATTTAAAATAGATTATTTTAAATAATATCGACGAGAAATTTATTTTGAATATAATTAGAACGTATATATTATATACGCCGTCGTTAGAATATAAATATTTATATATAATTATAAATAGAATTGAAAATGGCGCGGTAGTTCGATAATTCGATTTCAAACTTCAATTGAATGTACCGGGTGCAAAACAATCCGGATTTTAGTGAAACCAAAAATAATGGAATCTAATAGTGAATATCTTTCCAACGAATCCGAAAAATCAAAATTTCATAGCGGGAATCAAAAGATATGTCCAGTTGAAAATTCTGAATAGTCGCTATGGAATTCAGGCCCTTAAAAATGGACATTTTGCAAATGACCTCGGATTTCGACGAAACCAGTTTTGTTGGGTCCGTGGTGTCAAGTTATTGCTAGGTTTCAAATTTCATAATTTTTCGATTCAATATGTGAGCGTGGCAAAGGAAAACGCGTTTGACCAGTTTCAGTTGATTTTAATCGACTGGAAAATGGTCATTTTTCAAACGGTCTCAGAATTCGACGAAACTAGTTTTGTTAGGACCGTATCGTCAATACGAAGCTAGAAAATATTTTTCGAGAATTTTTAGAGGCTATATGTGGCCCCGGTAATTTGAAATGTACGTTTAAAATTCAGTATAATTATTTAAATGTAAATTTAACGGAAACTGATCGAAACGATCGAATCGGCTTGCGATACACATCCCATTGTGTTCGGAATGGGGGTATTTAGCTGGAGGCGACAGTCGTTGGGGGTGGTTTGGGGTTCGTATCAATAAACAAATAAATTCGCGAATTAAATATATTATTTAATTTAATATATAACCCTAACTTTTAAAACCCTAGGTCAAACTAACTTTGCCCGGTCAACCCCAAACAAACACAGCCGCTCTCGACGATCTGGAAGTCCAGAAAGCACCGAAGCTCCTCCTAAAAATTCCACCAATCCACGGATCGATTCTAAAACATAATAACCACCGAACCGTTCAGCGTCGAGAGGGCCTTCCAACCAACGGTGGTGATCTGCTCTTGTTCGACGAAATGGCCTCGGCGGCGCTGCAAAGTCGCAGCTTTCGAAGGGCGATTGAGGAGCAATCGGTGGTGCGAGCTGGCCGGGTTTGGGTGGCGCCTGTGGAGCTCGTGAAGCCCTTCGACGCAGACACATCCGATCAACCTCCGACATTGTCCTGGCGGTGCGGTGACGGAACCCTAAATGGGGACGACGAGTTCAGATTTTTCCTGTGTAGTCAAAGAAGGTACCGTGAGCTTTGTTTTTACTATGCTATTAATCTACATTGATTAAAATCTAAAATTCATTTAGAATATTATTGTTTAAAATTTCAATTGCATTGTTTTACATATAAAATTTGCATTATTTTATAAATATAAAATTTCCATTGATTTTTTTAGGAAAATAGCATTTTTTTTGTATAGGAAAATAGCTTTGTTTTTGTATAGAAAAATAGCATATGTTTTAAAAATATGAAAAGTGCATTGTTTTAAAAATAAAAAGACCGTGGTTGAAAAATAAAAGAATTTTGCTTTGAAAAATAAAAGAATTTTGCTTAGAAAAATATTCATATGATTATTAGAGGTGAAAAGATAATGTTGTTATAGAAAATATTATAATTTTAAAATAGAAAAGATGCGATTTTTAGCGGTGTAAATATAGAATTTTTATCTATATAATAGCGGTATAAAAATATGATTTTTATATATAGAACATCGAAGTAAAAATATGATTTTTATATATAGAACATCGAAGTAATAATGTGATTTTTATATATTGAATAACATAGTAAAAATATGATTTTTTATATATAGAACATCGAAGTAAAAATGTGATTTTTATATATCGAATAACATAGTAAAAATATGATTTTTATATATAGAACATCGAAGTAAAAATGTGATTTTTATATATTGAATAATATAGTAAAAATTCGATTTTTATATATTGAATAGCGAAGTAAAAATTCGATTTTTATATATGTAGTGGCTACGGGCGAAGAAAGTGATATGAGACGAGAAAGTGAAGATTTCTATCAAAGATGAGTCAAAATGATTGGATAGCTATCGGTGAGAATTTCTCACCTTTCAATTTCATTTCTATTTATATATATACTAGGATGCAGACGGTGTTTAGTAGCACCCGACACCCGTCATCCACAGACCATGGATGACTTGTTTGTTAAATTGTTTGGTTGTGTGGTTAGTTAGAATATTTTGTTTGAATTGAATTGTTTGGTGAAACGAATTGATTTGATTGATGTGTGAATGGCGTGGGCCTTCACTA